>CM067506.1:31866468-32061468 GCA_034509495.1 Acestrorhynchus altus
CTCTGTGGGGTCCTGTGGAGTCCTGACCATTGAAGAACAGGGTTAAAGGAGGTTAACAAAGTACATAGAGAAAAAGATGAACTACTGTCTGTAATTATAGAACTACAAAGTACCCCTCTCCCCCCCCCCCCCCGCTCCCGTATGGTCAGAGGAGCTGATAAAATGGACAGTGAGTGTAGAAAAAAAGGCAGTAATGGTTAAGAGACTCGACTGCGTATATCAGATCAGATCAAACGACCCAAATGCATTTATTGTGTATCTGTATGTGTTTTTCCATATATATGCTTTTATAGCTATATATCTGTGTAAAAATTACAATGTTATATATTATATTGTATATATAATGTGTGTGTATGTGTGTGTCTGTGTCTCTCTGTCTGTCTGTCTGTCTCTCTGTCTCTCTGTCTCTCTCTCTCTCTCTCTCTCTCTCTCTCATATCTTCTTCTTCTATCGGCTGTTCCCTTCTGCCTGATACGCGTTATAGTTTTGGCACAAGTTTTACACTGGATGCCCTTCCTGACACAACCCTCACCATTTATCCAGGCTTGGGTTAGGGAACCAGCCTGTCAGGACATGATTGAAGATCCCTTGAGCAAAGCACTCATCTTCCCAGCTGCTCCGTGGGCATCGTTGACAGGGCCAACCACCGCTCTGGGCATGTGTGCTCACTGCCCCCTAGTGTGTGCATTCACCGGTGTGTAAGCGTGTGCATCACTGTGTGGAGGACAAGTCCCCCTGTGTGTGTGGCACAGTGGCTCTAAGTGCATGTTTATATTCTAAATATATAGAAAAGCATGCATTTGCTGGATATATGGATATATATGCAGTCATTTCAATAACAATAATGTTAGATAACTGCGTATGAAATGTATTTCCTTCTTCCAGGACTGATGTGTGTGATGAAGCTCTTGTTCTCTGACAGTGACACAGACTCACCAGTGATCCCTGCTGCTTCCAGCATCTCTGAGGCATAAGCAGTCAGTGTGTTCAGAGTTTCAGCAGCAGTCTGAGAGGCCCAGCCTGCCAGATCTCCCAGGGTCTGTTAAGAGACACGACAGCCATTAAAGCCAGTTCATCTCTCCTGTAGACCACACCTGAAACCAGTTTATCTCTACAGTAGATCAAACCTAAAACCAGTTCATCTCTCCAGTACACCATGAATCTGACCAACCTTCAGCCCCGAGTCCACGGCCTGTCTGCCGAACAGAGACACCAGGAAGCCGTGTCCGTCCTCAGCCAACCTGCTGGACGCTGACTGGACCGCTCTCCACGCTGTCCAGGGTCCGGAGGGGCTTTCAGATTCCGAGCCTCCGAAACACGTGTGCGCGGACAAGACCAGCGTCACCATGACAACCAGGTGTGAGCGCGACTCGACCATAGCGGAGCGCTGTGACCGGAAACAGCTCTGAAAGTATGGACAGCGCCGCGGTGTGGTCAGACTGGACTTTAGTGCAGTGCTTAACTTCTCCTCTCCTGAAAGGAAAGCAGTGACACTTTCCTGTAATTGTCCCAAAGGAGGAGTGAACGGTGACCACGAGAGGAAGCTCAGGGAATCCTGCGTTTGTCAGAAATGTTAATATTAAAAATAATAATAATGATAATAAATCAGAGTAGAGAAAAGTATTCATGATTAGAAACGTTCTGCTGTTTGGCCGCTAGAGGGAGACGTCAAACTCCACCCAGGTGTCAAAATAAAAGTTCGGATTTATGAACAGTAAAAGTCCTTGTGACAGTCACTGACAATTAAGCTGTCGGTAATATAAATGTAATATAAATATATCAAATTAAGCTATTTTGCTTAATTGTCAAAAAAGTATAAGCACAGTCAGGAAAGTCATTGTGTGATTCATTGACAAGCCATTAAATCTTGATGCTACTTAAATGAGGAGGTTAATATTATATATTTAAAGTTAAAATGAGGATAAGCTAAGGAAAACTCTGGGACACCTGCTTTTATTTAAAGAAACTGCTTTTCATTTAAAGAAATGTCAGAAGTTTGTCTTGGAAAAGTTTTGAAGTTCTACTGTGTGGCCGCTAGAGGGAGCAGTTCAGTCTCAGAATCATTGACAATTTACAGATACTTTATAGTAAAATACAATACATATCAAAATGAAAAAGAATAGATTAATAAAGAGCTGATAGTATTTAAACATATAGTATGGAAATAGATTATATTACAGAGCTATTATGTACAGAATGGTAGGGGCAGTGCAGTGGTCAGAGGTCAGAAAGAATAGCTCAGTTAAGGTGCAAGATGACCACTGGTCACCCAAAACCAGATGATGATAGATAATGTGAGGATGGACTGCATGATCACTGTGTGGAACTGGATCATCAGAAACTTTGACAGTTTCGTCAGCTGTCAGGAAGAACATTCTTTGCTGGGCGTTCTTGACTGTGGACACATATTCTCCCACCTTGGCAGTTTTGTTACCTCATTTATTAATTAATATGGATATCCTAACAAATAGGACAAAATAACAGAAAACTTCAATGTGCATTATTATTCACCCCCCTAAAGTCAGTACTTTGAAGAGCCCCCTTCTTGCGGAAATTAGCTGCAAGTCTCTTTGGATAAGTCTCTCTCTAATCCATTCAAGTGTTGCTTTATCAGTATGCTTTGGGTCATTGTTGGAAGATGAAGCTCCATCTCAGGCTCAAATCACTGACAGACCGAAACAGGTTTTGCTCAAGAATATCCCTGTGTTTAGCACCATCCATCTTCCACTCTACTCAGACCAGTTTCCTGAAAAATATCCCCACCCCTGCCACCACCGTGTTTCACTGTGGGCATGGTGTTCTTCAAATGATGTGTTGGTTTTGTGCCAGACAAACATACAGACAACGCAGTGTTTCCTTTGGTGGCTGAAAAGTTCAATTCTGGTCTCATCTGACCAGAGCAGCTTCCACCATATTATTGAAGAAAACCAGAACTATTAACTAAATAAGACCTCTTGAGCTTCAATGGCTACAGCATCTTTTCCCTGTTCCAGAAAAAAATGGTCTTCCTACAAATTCTCTGATGGAGATACAGTCTATCCCTAAATGAAAATGCAAGCGACTTTAACCTCCAGACCACTGGGTTTCTAGGTGTTTTTGATTTCACTGTGCATTTACTCCCATTTCACCAGCAGATGTCCCCAGATTGCACCATCTTAATCTTTGGTTAGCCAGACATGCTTACCAATTCCAGAGTTATGTTTGTGGTTTATCCCTCACTCTGTATAGAAGACCAGTGCTGTCAGTATGTCTCAATAATCATACTGTCCTACTAGTATGCTGATACTGAGTCATTTCACAGCCTTTACAGCCTCCTCTTCTGCTGCAGGTGGGCCTGCGTGAGAATGAACTAATGGTCATTATGAACATTGTCCAATGCTGCCTACCACCATAGCTTCATGAAGAGAGAGAGAGAGAGAGAGAGAGAGAGAGCGAGAGAGAGAGAGAGAGAGAGAGAGAGTCACAGTTCATTCATCTTCATCCTGGTCAGGGTCCAGAGACTACCCAGAATCAATAGATGCAAGCCGGGAATATCCCCTGGACAGGGCATCAGTCCACTGCAGGGACCACACTCACTCCTAATGTCACTCGGACATAGCCAGTTCATTTACCATGTGTATTGGGTGCAGGAGGAATCCCACATGGAGCAGCTGTCATCAATCCTGGGGTAGTTGTTGATGCTGGAAACACTCTTTAGATTCTGGACCATGTTGATAAGATTGCATCATACGGTCAAGCAGATGTTTCAGGAGCACTTTCATGCTGCTAATCTTCTGTTCTCATTCTAAACATGTACTGAAGAATTCAAATCTGAAGACTGGGAAGGCCACTCACTGAAGTACACTGAAATCATCATGTTCATGACACCCGTTTCAGGTTCATGATCATGCTGAAAATAGCTGTAAGAATAATGGGTAAACTGTGACCACGAAGGGAGGAACCTGTTCAGCAGCAAATCCTGAAGAATCTGGTATTACTGGGATTAAAGTGTGCCAAGAAAACATTCCCCACACCATTGACACCATCCTCTCTAGAGTTAACTGTTGACACAAGGCATGAATTCATGTAGTTGGTGCCACATGCTGACCCTACCATCTGTGTACCTCAGGAGAACTCTAGATCCATTAGGCCAGGTTACCAACAATTGTGTCACTCTCAAAATCACATTTGTTCCCATTCTGATGGTTAATGTGAACATTACCTGAAGCTTCTGGCCAGGTTTACATGCACAGTTAGAAAACTGCCTCCACTGTTTAAAAGTGCTAAACCTCTGGACAACACTGTGGGTGTTATTCAGGGCAACATAATTTAAGGGGACACAATTTGGGATGTTTTATTTTGGTGAAACTTTCACCATCAGAGAGACCAAAAACTCCGTAAGTAAATTCCTTTAAAAGAGTGAAAAGGCATTTGTCCTGTGCATCAGTAGCCTGTGAAAGATAGCCTCATCTCTCAGTTTGACTGCATAGTGCAGGGCAGTGTGACCATTGTGATCCTTACTGTTCATGTCCAATGCAGATGAGTAATTAAGTAAATAAGTATTTGTAAGTGTTTCATTTTTATTGCACCTTTCATACACATTGGCTAAAATGAATTAAATAATAAAAAAAAAAACAGATACAAATAAAATTAAAGCATTTGTGCTTTACTGAGCACCTAAAAAAAGACTTTTCAATATGTAATGCATTTTAAGGAAAGCCATTTCCATCACCCTAAGTGAGGTAGAACACAGCCTCCAAGCTGTTATTCAGCTCAGTGTTGCTCAACCCTGGTCCTGGATGCACCCCTGCATTTTTAACACATCCCATGCAACTCTGAAGAGCTTATTAGTCAGCTGATTAGTTGGATCAGATGTGGTGGGAGCATGGAAAGCCATAATATGCATGGTATGGGTGTCTCCAGGACCAGGGTTGAGAAACATTGTCTTAGGATTCCTACATTAACTAAATTTTAAAAGCTGAGTGAATAAAAATTAGCATAACATTTAGATGAAACCATGCCATTTCCTGCACCCCAGGAGGGGAAGAACAACATGCAACTGCATTTATCAACATCATTAAATGCCATATAAGTGACCCATAGGCAAATCCTTAACCTTTTTCTGAATAGAAGATAAGCAAATGTACTGGATTGGTGCAATTAACTGTTCAAGAGTGCAATAATAATGTGCAATAACCCAACTACAGGACTCATTTTTGCATGCACTATTTATATATATATATATATTGTATATTGTAATATAGTCTCTTTGTTATATATTTTTTATATTTATATAGTGTTTTTCTTTACTAAATTATTATCTCTTTCTATTCTTTTCTGTACTCTACTGATGCTGCTGCTGGAACTTTCATTTCCTTGAAGGAACCCTCCCAAGGGATTAATAAAGTTCTATCCTGTCCTATCATAGACTTACAGTGCTACCGTTCATGGACAGGAACATCACAGTAGTTTGGTGTTTTTTTTTATTTGTTTGTTTTTGTTTTTATTTGATGCAATGAATAAGCAGGCAAAAATCAGATATGCAGTTCATTTTTAAATAATGTATCTTATTCTAAAATCCACCTCTTGATTCTGAACTCTAATATTACTCTATTGCTTTGTGACACAGGATTCTGTTTAGTGACTCTGCCAGGAATTCTGTTTTTGATGGTAGAGTCATGAATGTTAGATCAAATAGACCTGCAGTTCCTGGGGGAAGTTTTTGTTTCCTCGTGGATAGTGTTACAACTTGCTTTTGGAAGATTTTGGCAGAACAAAGTCTTCTAGGAGGATTCTTTATTTTCCCAAACCTTCTGTACTTGCATAATGTGATTCCAAATATGGTTCAGAAGAGTACTAAACTGTTGAAAATAAACTTGTGGTTATACTTTTCCAGACCAAGCAATGTTCACAAAGTAATGGCCTTTAGAACTCTCATCACATTTCTTTCAGCTTTGTGTGGGTGGACATGTGTGGAAAGGGCCAGTGCTGGTTTTCAGTTAAGCAGCACAAAATTCTTGTGTCTTTCCACCTAGTTTACAGGTTTTCACATTACAGCAGTGTGGTGTTTAACCTGTGTGGTGTTTTACACCCGTGGGCTAAATTGTAAGTACCTCATGGACTGAATTTGGGAATGCTGGAACAGTGGAATAAGTTAACTGAACACTGCTTCACTGTAGCTCTGCAGTAATGGCCTTATTCCCTCTTGTATGCTGCTAAATCCATCAAAGAAAGGCTATGTGACTGCAAGTATTTGTTGCTCCAGTGCACAACAACTGATTTCACTAATGAGCCAAGGTTGTTAGAAAATAAACATGACCAGTGAAAACACAGTGCTGTGAATCACGTACCAAAAGACAAAATTCGTGTTTTCCCAACCAAGGCCTGTTACAAACAGTACAATCACCCCAGGTTTTATTATTATTATTATTATTATTATTATTATTATTATTATTATTATTATTATTGTTGTTGTTGTTGTTGTTGTTGTTGTTGTTGTATGCCAACCATGATATCGGCTGTAATTGTTCATTTTTTCATTTTGTACATTTATTTGGTTTATAGGCACATTTATCTATGATTAGAAAAAAAAACACACCAGAAAAGAGTTGTTGGAATGGAATGGAACTTGTTTGGATGTAATGATGATATATGTAATTGATTACAATATTAGAAAGGATACGTTTACTAGGGGAAGACTATACAGCTGAAAGGAGGCTCTAATACCCCGCTGGCCCATCTCTACCATGGATACAAGATGAGATATAGTTGGTTTCGGAGGCATACAGATTCTGTATGGCATCCTGAAATGTTATCATTGGTGATTTAAACCTCCTCCACATATATAACCAACTAGGACTGGGAAGAGGTAAGCTGTCTGTTTACTACATGAATGACTTTAAATATCTCTTATTGGCAAACAGCTTATGGTTGTGAAGAAGTTCAAAAACTAGAAAACTAAAAATAAGTTAAACTTAAGTTAAACCTAAAGCTAAATTAGACTTGAAAAGAATAAAACCCAAATTGACCCATGTAAAGAGCGCTGTCAGTGTTGTAGGATGCCTGTTGGCTCTGTTAGGCCTTAGAGGTCAGCATTAGGCCATTTCTAAAACCCTAAAACTAAAGTGCACTTTAAAGCTTACAGAACCAATCTGTAATCTGTAAAACAGCACTTTAGAGCTACAGGATGCCTGAGACCTGCTATGGGCCTCAAGGCCCAGGGGGATTGAGTTCAGACCACAGTGGCCTTGAATGTTTCAACTCACAAGATAGGATGGCACCACCTGGTATCATGTCTTTACAACAAACAGTCCTAATTTGACCTGAAGGGTCTCTAAAACTGATCAAATAAAACAGTCACTTGGAAATAACTGTAGTTTCTGAGAATATCTTATATAACCAAAAGGCCGGCATGGCATCAGCCACCTTCTGTAAAGGTATGTAATTTCTCTCTGAGCTCTGTGTTTTCTGCTAGCATACCTGGAGGCTGAAAGGATGTTCTCCAATAAAGAATGAAGACCGTTTTCTCCATCTTCAGGGTCTTCAGCCATGCTTTTTTCTACATTTAGAACAGAACCTTAGCTTTAGTCTAACGTTTGTTGACTCCTTCTAATCAATACACCTAATTTATTTTGCACCACTCAATATGAAAATAGAATAATATACAAAACTCTGCTCCAGTGGCGTTCGGCATTGTCAGACTCAGAATACACTAGTCTGATGGCCGGGATATCTCACACAAAGTGGATGGAATTATGAAGAATAACTTTTGGTGTGGTTTTCCAACAGGTCGGTGTCTTCAATCACACATCAGACATGGTTGTGGAATGAATAACTGCTAAAAGGGAGCTTTTGGAAAGAATTTCCCAAATTTCTGACTTCAACCATATTGAAAATATGAGGACTGTGATGATAATGTAACAAAAGAATTTTGTTGATGGGTACCAAAAGTAAAGTTTTTGTGTTCAGACCTCCTCAGGAGTAATACTGTAATAAACTGAAATGGAGAAATAAACAAGAATGAAAACACAATTTACACAAATTCAACTTTATAAACATATTTCCATAAAAAAAAAAACATTTGTGAGAAACTGATGTCCTTCAGTTTACATCAAAACAACATTCGTAATCATTTTAAATGCACTAGAATACTTGTTTTGCAACATTCAAATAACATTTTGAAAAGGTAAAGATAATACATGACTGACATTGTTATTTTCCCATTGGGTTCCCAAAAATACATTGAAGGCCATTTTCCTTAATTTTGCTGTGAAAGACATTGTTGAGAATGAACTTCACACATGCAATACATTTAAAAGTGTCACAATGAGTACCTGGTCATTAGCCCCCAAATTAGAAAAATAAAAATGTATTTTATTGTGCTAAATATGCTTTTGTTACAATTATATATATAACACTGTAATGCGATTTGGAATTAAACTCATCATTTGTGCCATTCCTAAACACTCACTGTTCTGGGAAGTAATTCTTCCAGCTTCTTCCAGCTAGACTGTAACAAATGAACAGTGTGTGAGTGGTTCCTAAGCTTTTCATCACTTGCAAATGTGGTGTAGACAGAACAAGAAATAAAACAGAAACTAACTGCTTGTCTTCTCTCACAGAGTCTGAAAAGCCGAGCCTGTCTGTTGCTATGAGAGAGAAATACTGTCGAGACAATTGGAAGAATTTCAGAAGGTTAAAGGCCAGCAGCTGCAAGATCCAGCACAACACAGCTCTCACTGTCCATTTGAGGAAACGTGAAGAACAACAGACCTCTCAGATCCAGAACCCTCTTCTACAGCTGAAATTTAACCCTTTCACAACCCCACTTTTAATGTGCCTTTAATGGTTCAAATAGTTACAGTAGTTATATATTATACAACATTGACACAAATTAAAACATCTGGCAATACATAGAGTCCAATATATAAAGCAATATATTTAAGTACAGTTGAAGCAATGTATTATAGACTTAACAAATGACGTGTGCCATATGTTGATTGGAGTCTTCACTGCTAAGGTTTTATGATGAACAGGAGATCTTCAATCCACAAGCTGAAAGAGGGAGGGAGGGAGAGAGAGAGAGAGAGAGAGAGAGAGAGAGAGAGAGAGAGAGAGATTGTGAGTTCTTCTCTTAATATGTGTTAGACAGTATCTAATAATTAATGTAAGAACACCAAATATCAATGATTTATTAAAGTGTGACTCATGATTCACCACAAAGTATTTGAAGCACGATACTTCAGACTTTATTTTTCTTCTGTTTCTAATTAGGCATGCTGTTATAGCCAACACTCTGTGGTCGCAATATTCGATAAAGAACAGATGGAAAGAATAAAGACAGCCATGCTCTCTCGCTCTCTCCTTCAGAGAACGATGCCTTTTCTCTCCTTCTCTTCTAGTGTTACACTACATGTCCAAATGTTTGTGGACACCTCTTCTAATAAATGCACGCAGCTATTTTAAGCTGCACCCATTGCTGAAAGATTCGCAAATGCACACACATAGACACACGGCTTGTCTAGTCCCTGTAAAGAAGTGCTGCCAAAAGAACTTGGCTCTCTGATGAAGAGCAGATAAACATGAACCTTTTGGCAGGCATGGGCTAGAGAAGTATAAAGCTCCCCAGCATTGAGCTGTGTTCTCTGGAATGATGGTGCACCATTCAGTACTTTTGGAATGACTCGAGGAGTTGGGGGTGAGGTGAGTTGGTGATCATCCAACATCCTGATGCTCACTAATGCTGTTTTGTTGCTGAATGCAATCAAATCCTCAGCGCAATGCTCTAGATTCTAGTACAAAGCCTTCTCTGGTCAGTAGAAACTCCAGTAGAAGCAGCCTTTTTGAACTTTTTGAATACCCTTGATTTGAGAAAAAACAATGAATGAGCAGGTGTCCAAATACTTGTGTCCATGCAGTGTAACATTTGACCCTTTATGGTTGTGGTTCTGGGTTTCCGTTAATAAACAGGGGAGCCAACTAACATATACTGTCCCACACAGACTCACAGTTTGAGAATACATTTGACCTATGTTGTGGATGTTTTTGGAAATGGGGACTGTATTTGGAATCTGGAATTTGCCCATCTCTAGGGTCAGATTAAGTTACAGATTGACCAACACCAGATTCTATCAACAGGGCATGGACCTTAGAACAAGCTGAATATTTGAGAGCTTCTGCAAATGTTCAACAGTATTGATTTTCTCTCTCTAGAATTGAGATAGAAGCCTTTTAAACCCCATGAAACCCCTTTTAACATTATTACAAACATGGACATTTAATTTCTCCACTGAATAATTAAGACTAAAAATAACTAAACAAATAAAACTGAACATATATTTTTTAATAGGCTAAAAAAAAGTCCCATGATGACATTTTAGGACTGAATTTAGGAAATGTATGCATCTGATCTTTTTCAGTCCCTTCTGAGACTCACACGCATCTACAACCTTCTTTCTGAAAGCCTCAGACAGCTCTTTGGATCTGGCCATGAGACCAATCACTTCAACAGTCAAGAGCAAACAAAACTAATGTCTGAGGTTTAAATAAGACTCCTTAAACATCTTCCCTAATGATGGTCTAATCATCTGCAGCTGATGTGGAGCACCTGATTCTAATTTGGGGGATTTTAAGTAGTAATAAATGTGGAGGTCTTCTCACTTTTACTCACAAGAAAACTGCATTACTATTAATTTACAGTCCAACCAGAAAGTATTCACAGCTCTTCACTTTTTGCACATTTTAGGTCACAGCCTTATTTCAAAATGGATTACATTATTTTTTCTAAATTTTAGACACTATACCCCATGATGACAAAGTGAGTTTGTTTGAAATCTTTGCTTATTTATTCAAAATAAAACACAAAAATATTATGTACATAAGTTTTCACAGCCTTTGCTCAATACTTTGTTGAAGCACCTTTTGCACAAATCATAGCCTCAAGTCATTTTGAATATAATACTACAAGCTTGGCGAACCTGTTTGGTTTCCTCCAGACATGGTGCTTGGCATTCAGTCCAAAAAGTTCAATCTTTTTGATTCTCATGGTCTGATAGGCCTTTAGGTGCCTTTTGGAAAACTCCAGAGGAGTGGCTTCTATATGGCCTCTCTACCACACAGGCCTGAATGATAAAGTGCTGTAGAAATGGTTGTCCTTCTGGAAGCTTCTCTCTCCACAGAGCTCTGTTGGAGCTCTCTCAGAGTGACCATTGGGTGCCTGGTCACTTCCCTGACTGAAGCCCTTCTACCACAATCACTCAGTTTGGCTGGTGGTTCCAAACGTCTTCCGTTTATGGATGACAGAGGCCACTTTGCTCACTGGGACCTTCAATGCAGCAGAAATGTTCCTGTACCTTTCCCCAGATCTGTGTTTCAATCCTGTCTCTGAGGTCTACAGACAATTCCTTAGACTTCATGGTTTGTGCTCTGATGTGCACTGTCTACTATGGCACCTTATATAAACAGGTGTGTGCCTTTCTAAATCATGTCCAATCAACTGAATTTACCACAGGTGTCCAATCAAGCTGTAGAAACATCTGAAGGATGATCAGTGGAAAAAAGATGCACCTGAGCTCAATTGTGTCATGCAAAGGCTGTGAATACTAATGTATGTTATATGAAAAAAAAATATTCATCCATATTAATACATTTTGGAATAAAGCTGTTACATAACAAAATGTGCAAAATGTGAAGTGCTGTGAATACTTTCCAGATGCACTGTATTTGTTCAATCATATTACCCCTACACTCTCAATATGTTTTTATATATATTTGATTTAGATTTTCATTTAGTTTCCTGATTTTTGCACAAGATGTACATTCAAATCAGTGCAGGCTCTATGACATATTCCTAAATTATTGAAGTGAGGAACACAAATCTGGAACTACTGATGGGTCTGTGGAGTTTAAGAGACTAAATAAAGTCTTAAGGCCTTCTGCATTGCTCTTACCGAGTATCTGATAAATCTTTTCCTTTCACTGTACAGCATGAATGAGAAAACAGAAGAAATGCCAGTCTGCACTAAGTTCAGGCAGAGAAGAATTGACTTAATTTCTCTGCTCCACACCTGAATAAGAGATTAAAGAGAAACCATCAAGGTAAAATAGCCATGTTTGGTGTAAAATAGCATTGTTGTTCATTGTGAACAGGGGAAAGTGTACATAAGACGTTTTCATGCATTACAGTAGGGCTGGATGATATGGACAAAGAAATCATATCCCAATAAATTTAACCTGAATGGTGATACACGATACGATCACGATACACGATGGGATCAGGAGGGAGAGCAAAGCAAGGGAGCAGAAAAATGTGTTCTGCAAGACTGAAACAGAATGTTATTAAAAAAAACTTATATAAACAATATCCCCTCAGCCCATATATTGCTCTCCATATATCCTGATATTGATATAAATAACAGTTTAATGCCCAGCCCTACATTACAGTGGAAAAAAAAGTACAAAAATGTAAAGTGTAAAGATACACCAATCTTGTTCTTACACTGGCATAAAATAGGTCGTCGCATAACTGGTCAGAGTCCAAATGTTTTGACTTGCATTCATTTTTTGGGTTCTTCAGAAAGTCGACAATGTAGAAGATCAGTGCAAGGACTGATATGGATGCAGCCACCACTGTGATCACCAAGCATACTAGGACCTAAACACAGGAGATGGACAGGCTGAAGCTTATGTTCACTCACTCACAATAATTTTCACCTGTTAGCATGTTAACAGCAATGTTGAAATTACACTGTGGTGATAAGATTACATGAGGAAAGTGTGATGTTATGATATCATGACTTCACTCCATAAAACGTTTCTTATAACCTTCCGAATGAGTTGAAGTTAAGGTTAAGGCCTGGATGAGGGTTAGGATTAGATATAGGTTGAGGTTAATATTAAGGCCTGGATGAGGGTTAGGATTAGATATGGATTGAAGTTAAGGTTAAGGCCTGGATGAGGGTTAGGATTAGATATAGGTTGATTTACTACGAGGACATCTACACATAAATATCCAGTTTTAACTGACCATTTTTATGCTGTTGTGTTTTTCTGTTATTAAGGCCACAGCACCTGCAGAAACAAACTGAAAAGAGAAATAACAACAAAAGCATAGTTTTAAGTAACATGCTATGCTGTGACTGAAATCAGGATATTCTGGCCCATATAGCAACTGCTACTTAAACAGTACAAGTGATCACAAGTGTGTCTTACTGTTAGTCCGCTCCACCATGGCACACCAAACTGGACAATCTCTGTGATCTCAGCAGAGAGAAGTGGTATAGAATAGGAGATGACCATAAATCCTACCATCAACTGGGAAACCTAAAAGACAGACCTCCAGAGGTAAAGCTGTCATATTCAAATTCAGATTTGGCCCTTTAGCCATGAAGGGCTCATATTAGGATCACACAAATGCCAAACAGGTACCAATGGAATGTTTTTATAATTAAGATGCACTAATAATTTGTGTACACCCATCAACCATAAAATTTTGGACTCCATATGGACCCCACATGAGTCTAGTGTGCCCATGACCCTGTCGCAGTTCACTAGTTGTCCTTCTTTGGAGCACTTTTGATAGTTACTGTGCACTGTATAGTGGGTACAACCCACCCACAGGACCTGTCCAATGTTTTGGAGATGCTGTCAACCAGTCATCTAGGCATCCCATCTAGTTTTATCTAAGTGGCTCAGATTCATATACTTATGAGTCTGTTTTTGTTTTTACACTGAATGGATCAATATGACAAAATGCTCCAAAACGACCCCAAAAGAAAATCTTTTTACACTGACTTCCATTACAAGTTAAAGATTTTTCTTTCTGCTGTAAAGCTCCCATTTTGGATATATGAACTCTATAAACAGTGATTATAAGCCTTTAAAATTTTGTGTGGAAAAAGTTTTATGGAAATCTGAAACATTAAAGGACTGGGTTGGTGTGGAATCTTCCAGTGTTTGTTAGTGCTTGAAAAATGTGAACAGATAAAATGACTAGAATTAAAATGTAACTTACCCCCATTGCTTTGGGCTCCCCTTTGCGGGTGTCCTCTTGTAAAACTTCTTGTTTGTCTGTTAATTTCTTCATATTTTGGTCGTCACTTACATTGACGGACAAGTCCGATGACACTGTCACTGCCATTCTCTTTCAGTGCCTGAAGACATTCAACAGAGAGAGGAGCAGAATCTGAACATGCTAAACAGAACTCTGGAGTTAGAAAAACAAATCTAAATATTATAAAGATGTTTTTTTCTGTACATATTTTTCTCTTTACACACCACTGCTAATTAAAAGGTTCCCAAATAGAACTTGTCTAAAAAATATGATTGTGTACATTACACATGGTTCTTTGATTTATAACAGTGAAACCCATTTTGATGTTATATAAAATCAGATTTTTAAAAGAACCATTAATAAGAGGTTTTTCAACGTAGGGAAAAAATATTTAACCAAGCAAAGAACCATTCAATCATTCAGAAGGTTCCCTGAGATATTGTGTTTATATATACATTATAAACCATCACCTTGCTTAAAGAAACATGGAAAACCTCCCTCGTAAATATGTACATGGTTTCATTTGATTTTAACACAGACTGTTATCTATTTTGTAAGTTTGAGACACCATTCGGGAGAAAGGAAATTAGATTTTTGCTTTTCCCCAAAGCTAGACTGATATATTCAGGTTTCTAATATACCATGAGAAACAGGAAGGAAGCAAGAAGAAGGATTATGCACATTTAGCTTGAATTGGAACACAGCCAATGTATAATCCAGAGAAAATGCATTTGCAGATGCAAGTCTACTTAAACAGACAGGAAGAATGAGGTCCACATTTTTTAAAGCTGAGTTCATGGTTTGGATGGCTGTTAATGAGAAAGATCTTGTGCTGATCTTTCTCTAGGGCATGGTCATTTTGATTTGAATAGAATAGAATAGAACTTGACTAGATTTGAAGTTGTATGCCACTAAATATAAAATACATTAAAAAGAGGATTTGTGTCACATTATATGTATTGGGCACTTATAAACATTTTGTTTGTTTCAGGGAATTGAAAAGAAGATTTTTATTTTTATCAGCCCCCATTTTTATTAAGTTATATTTGTGTTCTTTCTGCTGAATGTTAGGGATGGTGTGAAGCACAATGAAAGGTGAATATCAACAGTCTTGGAAGAACTTAAGCAAAGTGAAGCTAAAGCAGATTCAAGTAGTGCTAGTCTCTGTGAAGAGAGCCCAGAATGACTTTACAGAAACAGAAAAACTTTCAGGGACAAATAAACGGTCTGTCTGATGAATGTCAGCAGTTGCACAATACCCCCAGGCTCGGACTGAATATTAAGTAGCCTGCTCGCACAATTACACATTTAAATGTCATTTCTTTTAATGTTAGAATAGTAACATTGTAAAATAAAAATGAATAGTAAAATAGTTTTATTGTTTCTTAGGCAGTTAAAATGGTTATAGACAACCTTTGTGTATGCAGTAGCATAACTGAACTACCACCTATCTATCAGAGGAGTTTAAGTTTAAGTTTTCTGAGAGAAAAATGTAAATATTTTTTCCAAAGTCTGGTTCTGATCACCTGCATACAATATATGTCCACACACATTTGGACATAAAGTGTAAAGAAGTACTGTCAGTAGAATCCAATTCTATGGAGCAGATGATCATCCACAATTCTGACCTCAGTAACACTCTTGTCACTCAATGCAATCAAATCCTCACAGCAATTCTCTGTTGTCCAGTAGAAAGCCTTCCCTGGGCAACAGAGACAGTTACCCCAACAAAAACAGAATACACTTTTAATAGTCTTGATTTCAAAAGAAACAATGAAGGAACAGGTGTCCCATTACTTTTGTCCATGTAGCGTATCTCTATCACACACTTGAAGACATTTTGGAGCAAATCATGGACTGAGAGAAGCTGGATGGTCATTTCAACAAACTGCCCGTTATCTAGGCCATTGTGACCAAGCTGTTCAGGGGTGTTGGGAGCACTGGTTACATGAGAGTAAACAGAGAGAACAGGACTGGAACCATGTTGTGTTTAGTGAAGAATACAGGTTTTGTTGAAGTTGGAGCGACACACTGATACAAAGGCTGGTATGATGATCTGGGTAGTCATCATATACAACAGCCGCTCATCCCAGCAGTGATATGAGGGACACTAACAGCTCAGCAATATGTACGGAACATGCTGTGGCCACATGTGTTGACAGTACTTCCAACGGGTATTTTTTTCAGCAGGATAATGCTCACCCACACACAGCAGTGGTTTCCTAGGAATGTCTTCACCAGATTGCATTACTTCCTTGGCCTGGCCACTTGCTAGCTTCAGCAACCAACAAGTGTGCACCACCTACAGGCCAAGCTGCCACATCTGTGGGAACACATGCAGCAGGATGCCATATAGAACCTGTGTGCCTCCACGCCTAACTGTACCTCATCTTGTATCCAAGCTAGAGGTGGCCCAACAGGACACTAGAGTATCCCTTCCATTGTATAGTTTTTAAACTTATCGGAGAGTCACAAAGACAGCTTGTCTAATAGGTGTCTTACATGACAACACCTTGTAGCTCAGCTTAATATTGGACCAAATCAGTTTCAGCTATGAACAGAAGACTTGGAACTACAGGTTTGACAGAGTTACAGTAAGAACGTCATTGCAAAAATTGCAAAATAAGTTGGCTTGCCGAAAAAACACTGTTGTAAAACGTTTTATGGTTAATGGATGTGAAAATACTACTCTTTCCAAAAATAATACTATGAAATGTAGAGACAGGTTTGAGCTCTGAGGTGGATGAGTTATGTTTTTGGTACATGCACATGATTTATGCATGTGTAGGGAACTCTGAGACAGAGGCGCTGGCACTATGGCCCAAGGACATCAGCAGCCATACTGTCCCAAGAGGACATAACTGCCTGTGATTTCTCTGGGTGAGTAGATGGCACTCTTGCCTCATCACTCCCATTGTGACTGTGGCTGACTATGCTCTGTGATGCTGCATTGGTGTCAAAGGACGTGACTGACATCACGTGTATCTGTGCATGCATGTTCTTGTCCTTATCCCCCAGTGTCAGAGCATTACAAGTGTTGAGTGGAGTCCTAGCAAGTGGATGGGTTATTTGGCTCTACCAAAAAAATTTGATTAACCAATGATATGTATGTATGTAAATTGGATGCAGTTATGTAAACCCCTTTTTTGCTCTGAGAAATGTAAAGTAAATCCATGCAAGCAGAAATCACATCCACATAAATTTTAAGCACAGAAGGGAAGCACTGCATGAGCTCACTCTAATTATTTACAGGAGGCTCTCACATGCCGGATAGTCTCCAAGACTGCTGTCTGGATTCCTGACCCTGCATCTCTGGAACAATAATACAAGAATGAAAATGAACCATGAAAAGAGTTGGTGTTGATAGGTTAAGCTATTTTGACGTGTTTAACACTTTAATAATATTGTTATAGTCGTGTTACATTTTGAGTCAGGCAAACGAAAATGAGTTGAACGTTTCTGCTCACAATCAACAAAAGTATTCATTCAATTCAATCTTCTTATTCACTTGCCCTTGACAGGGTTGCACTGGGTCTGAAGCTTTCCTGGAAAAACTGAGAATAAGGCATAAATAACACCTTGACATAATATTAGTTCACTGCAACAAACCCACCCAGTCACTCACACCTAGTGCACTTTAGGATAGTCAATCCACTGGCATGTTTAATGTGAAACGTACCTACAGACAGACACCACAGTGAGGATTGAACCTGCAATTGATGTCCCAGATAACATATCTATGTTGGGTAGCCCAACTGGCATCCAGAAAGTTTTGCCCACTGGTTTCATGTTGGAGCGACATATTGATGCCCACAATTGTCCATGATTGGTCCAGGAGGGGTTAAATGTAGGCCCCATATGGGTTGTACATCGAATGTACATTGATTAACTGTGGAGCCCATTTGGAGAATCCATGCTCTACTGGAAATCACCTAGTCCATGTTCATGTGACCTCCACATGATTGTGGATTAGCTGTGTGGCTCTCGTGCTACCTGTGCATTATTACCTGACACTGCATATATGCATATATTAGACTTATTAAGATATCAATAACCACAAGTCAGTGTTGCATCTGTTGAACTTAAGTTTAAAAATGATGATGTTATTAATCAAGTGTAACCACATTTTCAAATGAAGTTTAACTCTGGATGGTGAATGTGATGTTCCTGTTCTCAATTACTGTTTGTGAAAATATTGTTTGTTTTTGGATTTTATTTTGCTTGCATCTCCATTGATTCTAACCAGAGCAACCAGTATTAGTTATATCTTTAAAGCAAGCCAAGCTGTTAACCTTGTTTCAGGATGGTTATGCAGATGTTACCTTGAGGGTGACATAAATTGAGTTAGATTGTTAGGAACAAGCCAAGACCAACAAGAAAGGTGCTGAGCCCTGCAGTTCAAGAAAGATGCCCTGTTTCCAAAATGACACCTTTGAACTTGAAACTGATCATACAGACAAAGAAAAGTCTTTAGAGGAAAGGTTAATTAAATTGATTGATTGATTGATTGATTGATTGATTGGTGGGTGGGTGGGTGGGCGGGTGGGTTGGTGGGTTGGTTGGTTGATTGATTGATTGATTGATTGATTGATTGATTGATTGATTGATTGATTGATTGATCGATTGATTGATTTTTGGCAAATGGGACAAACATGACTAAATGAAGAATTCAACCCCAAGAACAGTGTCACCAACTGTTAAGCATGGTGGCGTGAGCAACATGTTCTAGGCTCTTTTGCAACTAATACACAGCACAAAACGTATGAAATAATGAAGATGAAGGATTTTAGTATTATAGAAAAATTTCAAATAAATCATTAAAAGCTCAGTATTACCATAACTTCCATGTACATGATGAATGTATGTAAATGTCCTCACAGATGTAGCATGAAAACTGAACAATTTTGTATTTTTATTTTACTTTTGATCACTATGTTCATTTGCTTATTAAAACCCAAAATCCAGTTTGTCCTGAATTTATTTCATTTTGTGTTTGAGTTACTATTCAATATATACTGCATTCAGAACACACGGCCACAATGATATGGAAGACTGGTGACATGACAGGTGTACAGAAGAATTTCATCGATACCCTCCACAAAGAGGTTAAGCCACAAAAGGTCATTGCTGGCTGTTCTCACAGCGCTGTATCAAAGCATACTAAGGGACAGTCAACTGGAAGGGGAAAATGTGGTGGGAAACGGTGGATGAGCAACAGAGATGACCACAGCCTCATGAGGATTGTCATGGAGAGTTAATTCTTGGAAGTACTTCACAAGGAGTGGCTTCATCAAGAGAACTCACACACAGATGTCTCCAGGAAATAAGCAACAGCTGCAGCATTCCTAATATGAACCCACTCCTGAAACAGAGACAACTTCAGAAGTGTCTTAAGAAGAAAAAAGAACTGGACTGTAGCTTAGAGCTCCAAAGTCTTCTTTTCAGATGAAAGTAAAATTTGCATTTCATTTGGAAATCAAGAGTCCTAGAGTTTCAACTCAAGCGCACAGAATCCAAGGTGTCCAGTTTCTGCAGTCTGTGAGGGCTTAGGGGGCCCTGTCATCTGCTGGTGTTGGTCCATTGTGTTTTGTCAAGTCCAGAGTTAATGCAGCATCTTCAACATTATTTAACAGCACTTCATGCTTTCATCTGTTGACAAGCTTTAGGCAGATGCTCACTTAGCATTTGTGCACAGTGCCAAAACTACTACCAAATGGTTTGCTGACCATTATATTAGTTATTGATCAGCCAGCCAACTATCAAAACAAGATGGGTATTAATAACATCTCAGATAATATTGATGTTTTGGTTTTGTTTTAAAATGTTTTTACTATTTTTGATGTTTTGACATGTGAATCTGTGAATCTGGCAGTTGTCATTTACATTATGCCTTTTCATGATGTTAACACATGTGTTCTTGTCTATAATTGGCCAGGTTGTAAGTTTACACATGTGGTATTACTCATATAAACCAAACACTGCATTAACTCATAACCTGAGATCTGCACTTTTGGGCAATTACATGTCAAATACTTGGCTTCATATCTCAGGATCTGATTAATCGACAGGCATAATACACATCTCATTACATTTCTCATCACTGTGGTCTCATCACTGTGTGATGAATTATCACCCAGTAATCCAGCTTGGAAAAAATGTCAAATTCACTCTTTACCAACTCAATTAAATTGGAATTAAACACATTCCGGGTTAAATACCAAATGAGTTTCCAGTGCATGTTTACTGCTCTGTCCACAAGTACATGATCAACCTGGGGAATGATGACATCACAAACCCAGATATTGGGTTATAGAGGAAAATGAGAAGGGAGGGGCTAATACCTTTTTTTTGTGTTCATAATGTTCAGATGTCAGAATGAAGGGATAATACTGATATATACATAAATAAGAAAAAAATAAAGGGACATTCAGGTTGTGTCTTTGGAATTTGTATTATAAATATCCTTGTCAGTCTAATCATTACTAATAACTCATCAGAATCACTCTGGATCAATTTCCAGCAGGATTTCTGAAATGGTATGTGTTTTTTAGTCCTTAGTCAAACAAAAATAAATAAATGTAAATAATAACATTTACATGTCAATTGTGGGGAGTTTGAGTTGTCAAGAACCTCAAGTACAACTTATTTATGGTCAATATAAAAGTATAAACTAGAACAAATTAAAAAATAAATAGCAAAACATCCCACAGAATTGGCGCAGGGTTCTAAAGGTTCTAAAGGGCGACACTGCACCCACAGTGGACAGTCGACAGCCTTGAGGACAATCAAGCAAGTGTGCTGTCGGCGCAAGGTTGCGCAAGCGTCTCCAGGACGCACCGAACCCCTGCGCGCGTCGGGCCCGACGGCTCACGACCTGCTCCGTCTGAAGGATCTCCGTCCTGGAGGTCCGAGAGCAGCACTGGCTTTTGTGGTTGGTTCTTGAAAGCGTTTTACACAATGCCTTCAATTAGGAGACCTTCTCAGCTTTGTGGTCATCAGGTCACCCCACACCACCCACCCCATCCCACCCAGCCTCAACTCACCCAAATATCGCGCAAAACGTCCCGATCTTCAAACTCCTCCAAACAGCAGAGGTTTCACCCCGACACTCGCGACACGATTCCGAGGAAGTCTGGATAACTTCACTGAGACCACGTCCCACCCGTTGTTTTTCACTTTATCGTCCCCCTGCCCCTCCTCCTGAGCTGTGCCTGCGCACTCATTCTTCATATCACAGTCCAGTCCTCAGCATAGTTCTCCCTGACCACCGAGCCGAGGGGCAGTCCTGCTGTCGAGGTAAGGCAGAGCTTTGCACTCACAGGGTCTTAGATGAAGGATGCTGGATACTTTGTAAACTGTAGGTTTTTAGTCTTTAATTAACTTCCCCCAGTGATATTCTTCTGTTCTGCACTGAAAGGGGTGGTTGGGGGGTGGGTGGGGTGGGTGGGGTGTAGGGTAGGGGGGACTTTGCACAAGAGGAGTAGGAGTTCATGTACTGGAGTTGACTGCATGCTCTTCACTCTCATTTGTTGTTCCCTTTCTCTCGCCTGCCACCAAACCCTCTGGGTGACAAGGCTGGCTGACCCCTTTTCTTGGGTGATCATTTAGAGTGATGTTGGAGAGTGCAGTGGAGCCTCTAAACACATTTCCAGTCTGCATTCCACATTGTGCAGTGTCCATAGTAAGCAGAGCAGAACATGTGGTTTTCATCAAAAAGTCAGATGTGTATAAGAGACAGCTCTCTCTCTCTCTCTCTCTCTCTCTCTCTCTCTCTCTCTCTCTCTCACTCTTGCAATATCTACTCACTTCCGCTCTGCAGATCTCCAGTGGAGGGATAAATGAACTTCAGTTGTTTACTGGAGCAGTACATAATGGTCTTGGCATTGTACTCTCCTGGAGTTACCCGTCTTTCACACAACAGCAGAGGCTGTATTGTTTATACATCTCCAGTCTCTCCTCTGGATGACTTTTTAGAGCTTGAATAGGACAACTATCCTCCATTCCTTCACTCCCACCACTTTCGTCTTTAACTGGTCACACAGACCGGTCCAGCCGGCCACCTACATTGATAGCTGTTATGTGGTTGAAAAATGAAAATTCAGTGTCAGACAGTGTCTAATGCCAGCGTTTAAAAAAGGATATTGACGACAACTGGCGTTAATATTTTTGGTTTTAAAGTGTGTTGTCAACCAAATTCATGCAAACCTTAAACTGGCTGAAACAAAACATTTAGTTGCAAGTTAGTGAACAAAACTGAACTTATATAATGAATAATGTTGCACGCAGTGTGGACATCTGTCTAACATTGGGGCTTCATGTCTTGTTTTTGGGCAAAACCAAATATCCAACATCAGTACAATGTTGGGTTTTGAGTTTCATTTTTTGGTTTTCAACTAAAATACCTGTTTTTTCCCCCGAATTCAAGAGTATTAAAAAGATGCTATTCAGGGAAAACATTCTACTATATGTTGAAACATTGGTGTGAGGATTAGATTGCAGCTACAAGAGCATTAGTGAGGTCAGAATGTTGGATGATCACCAACACACACATCATACATCTCATTCCAAAATTGCTGGATGGAGCTCCACCATTCCAGAGAATACAGGTTTATTTTAACAGACTGAAGTGGTTAAATGGGTCCGTTTACTCACTCTTTCATTTTTTAATTTCAGACATGAGTGGATTTATAAATCACTTCATATTCATTTATTTTTATTTTCTTTATACAATGTATAATTTACTAACAGCATAGTGCAATTTAATACTCTATGCTTAATGGTGCACCTTAAACTTTACATTGTACTTTTTCAGAACCTTTTTCCCCAAAACTAGTCAAATCAATATGTAAATTACTGTATGTGAATGTCATAGAAACATAACGCTGATACCTTTTTACTGTCTACATATACACTCACTGAGCAGTTTTCAGCCAATCAGCCAATTAACCAACTGGTAGCAGTGATAAGTGATTCTGAGTGTGGTTTGATTGTTGAGTATTTTTAGAATACATATCCAGTGAGCAGCAAATCTGTAAATGAAAAAGGCTTGTTGATGATTGAGGTCAACTAGCTCGACCGGTTGGAGCTCAAAGAAAGGCTACTGTTGGAAGCTTGAAAAATTAGACACTTTCCTGACACTTTCATCACTGTTGTGGTGGATAGCTGACTGGGTCAGAACATCTCTAAAATGGCAAGTGGAACGTCTTCAGTACGGAGTGGTCAGTATCAACCAAAAGTGCTCCAAAGAATGAGAGCCAGTGCAGTGCCAGTGTGGGTATACATACAGTGTATATGTGTGTGTATATGTGTGTGTATATGTGGGTAAAGGGATGTCTTTTCTGTTTATTCAATATTCACTCCAACAAAAAGTGCTCAGTTTCACTCCTAATGGGTCTCTTTTAAGATGATGTCTACCACCCAGGCTGATTCTACAGGGACTGATTCTCCCAAATTGTATCGGCTCTGTCGATTCTATGATCCTGAGGTGATAGCGGTGAGAGACTGTTAACTTCATTCATAAGTGAATTGTGATTTTTTGTTTGATTGAACTTCATTTGCGACAAAAAATGTAAAGCTGTTTTTCTGTTCTAGGTGATGACAATACTAATTGGGTTGTTCCAAGTGCTCATGGGATTTCCAGCATACTTCTTGAGCTTGGATGTCCGTTTACTATATTTGTGCCCAGTCTTGGTTGGCGCAGTGGTATGTTTTTTATTCAAATTTCTTAGTTATGATTTAAATGCAGGTCAGTCTAGTTTTGAGGTTTAAAAGTGGGCATGAAAATGACAGATATGACTTCTTGTAAAACGTCTATGCCCTTTCTCTATGAGATAGTTTTAGGTTCATATTTCATCTTCAATATTTACACACCAAGTTGTTCCAATGTACCAAACATCCATGAATGTAAACAATATAGAATGTAAAGCAATTGTTTACTTTAGATTAAAACATAGATAGAGATATAGAACACGTGTATGTTGCTTTGGTGTCACAAATTGAAAGACATTAGGATTGTAAAAGGATATGTCTTAATGATAATAATTCCGTATTGTTGCCTCTGTCCAGCATGTGACCGGAGGATCGCTAGCAATAGTATGTGAAAGATCTCCCAACAGGCAGCTGGTGAGTATACATTTTTGAGTATACATTTGCAGTCTTTTTTTATGTTTCAAACCAAATTCAGTACTGAGGTCCAGATTTCTGAGACCAGTAATAAAATGCTTCTATTGTACAATCTTTTGTAAACTATGCCAAATCTAGTTTGTTATTACTCTTCATCAGCATAACAATGAATGAAATTTTATATATTTGCCATGTTCCTCTTTCACTTTATTGGCAGTGAGTCAGTTGAAGAATGGCAGGAAGATAATTAGCTTAACCATCTGAACTTAAGCTTCAGTGGAAGGACTAAAAACTGATGTAGTTTTAATACTCTGAAATGTTTTGTTCTCAGACTATTACAGCATTGTATATCCACACATACATATCCCTCCATACTGAGAGGCAGAATAGGTTTATAATGTTTCGACTGTAGTGTTTAGAAATTATGAATATATATAGTTTTATCTTATTTTATTGCTTTAGAGAAAAAAAAATATATTTCTCCCCACTTTTTGGGAGCTTGTGGGTCCTTATTGATAGCAATAAAAATATCATAAAAGTTGACCAGAAATACCAGAAATTAGTTTGTGGCTTCAGGGCAACAATGTAACAAGGGTAAAAATGTCATGGTTTTCTGTATATATGCATTAATGTCACACACACACACACACACACACACACACACACACACACACACACACACACACACACACACCATCATCATCATCATCACCACACAGGTCAGTTGGCCGACTCTTAGACTTTAAACTGCCCCAGACTTTAACATAGTGGTTGTCAAGCCTGGTCCCAGGGGTCCCCATCCCTGATATAGCCCACCTTATTCATATGATTAACTGGATATTAACTGCTTTAGCTGCTTGATAACAAGCTGATTATTTGAAACAGGTGTGTTGACAGCTGATTATTTGAAACAGGTCTCCAGAACCACAGTTAAGAGCCACTTATTTGATTGCCCTAACAACAGAAGTGGTTCAATTGCATAATGTTGCCCTGAGGCAACAAATGAAAACACTCTTTTATTAAATACATGAAAGCAAAATGTCTTTACAGACAACTATACAGACAACTATACATTTTACATATTCATGTACGTATACATATTTTTATTTATAAAGATATTTAAATAATAAATAATAAATAAAAAAAATATCTTATTAATTGCTGATCCTGTATCCCATGTAGCTTTGATTGTCAAAATATTGCTCCACCCCAGATGAATGGACAGACCCATCCCTACCACTAATGTTACTGTACAGAGACATGTTTTATTTATAGAGACTATTTTAGTTGTTTACCCTGATTAAACAGAATACAGTTTATATTATTTGACATTTACTTTTTTATTTTTCACTTTATTACTTTATTATTTATTTTTTATTTTAATGTCTTTGTTCCTCTTTTTAATCATAAGTTATGGAGTGAGATCACTGTCTTTTATATGTGAGCAGTAATAAAGTTAAACTGACTACAACATACACTGTGAGAGTGGAGAAACAAGAGAAGCAATCAGGACTAGTTTTAAGGCAAGTGGAGAAACAAAAAAGCCGTGCAAAACAGCAGCACCTACTGCTGAGAACCAACAACTGCACTCTCTGGATCTCTACACAATTCTGGTTTCTGCACGCTTCTCCATCTTCTGCTCACTTCAGGAAATGTGTCAGAGATGAAGGTTTACTTAGTGACTGCCTGAACAAAATTTAAACAAATTTGGTAAAGTCCGGTTGATATTGGACATGCAGCAGTTGTGGGGAGCAGTTTGAGTAGCTGTGTTAACTTTCACTGTCACAGACAAGTAGATGTAGCAAAATTTGCATTTTGACTCTTTAAAGACCTCATTATACAAAGGATTCTACATTGTCCTACAGAAAATGTAAGCTACACTGAACAAACATATTGGGTTTGGACCAGTTTTGTTTACCACAGCAACTGTCAAAGTTTTGTTCATTTTGCCATTCTTTTAGCTTTAGAGTAGATGCACGACTTCAGTGATCTAAAGCTGTTCCATCATTTATCTTACATTCACAATTCATTTTGATCTCTTGTCAGTGAGTTGAGTGGAAAGTTATATGGGACAAGTTCCTCAGTTGGCAACTCATTTCATTAACAGAACAGGCGGATTTTACGGAGTGAAATAAAATGTGCTACCAGAACTTCAAATAGCGTGTGTTGAAACTGTATGTGTTTTTCTCTTCCAGCTGAAAAACTGCCTGTATTCAGCTGTCAGTGGCCTGTTGTTAGGATTTGGCGCAATTGTCATGTATGCCTACGCGGCCAACAGCATTACATCTTATGAACAATGTAGTCCAGAAGACATCCACACATGTCCACGAGATGTTTTTGTTGTAAGTGGACACTGCTGTTCTTACACATTATATGTTGTAAATAATACTAGAATAGTAATATATATGCTACCTTAAGGTCATGTTTTTTTTCTCTCTACAGGACTTTTTCAGGACATATGTGCTGTTGTTGGGAATTTATGCCTCCGCAGCTCTCGTTCTTCAGTTTTTCCTTTCAGTTTCAGCCATAAAAGGTCTGAAATGCATCTGAAATGCATGTCTGTATTGCATATAGGATATATAATCAAGAATATACAGGTAACAAACTGATTATTTGTTAATTTTGTTAATTTGATAAATGATTTTTGTTTCAGAATGTACATATGAATGTAGACTAGCAGCTAGACCTACATTTTTACACACAATGGCTACATTTTTTATATAAGAACTGCTCCATTTGATTTGCTGTATTACTGGAATATGTTGTAAATATACACTCTCATCCAAAAGCATTGGAACAGTGAGGCCAATCCCTTTATTTTTGTTATAGACTAAAAACATTTGGGTTTGACATTGAAAGATGAATCTGAGACAAAAGATCATTTTACATCTGGATCTGATACACATTTTGTCTGAACCCATCCATTTTTCTTGTGAGCAAAAAAGCATCGGAGTATTGAACTGACAGGTGTGTTTTGTTCTCCAGATGTGTCCTGTTACACTGATTATTCAAACAATAAATAGCGCTGAATGTTCACGCTCAGTTTCAGATGTGGGTTTTGTCTGTACAGACTGTGCCCCCTTTTTTGTTTTTGAGCAGATGAATTCCTGCCAGCATCTGTGTCATAACCCATTTAAAAACATCTCTTTCTCATAATAATAAGGATATTCTATGTCATAATTATGACGTGGTGTAACAAGTTAATTTCTCATTTTTAGTGGTGCCCCAAGTTGGAAAGTCAGGGCTTATCCAAAACATATAATAAGTTATTTTCTCATAATCACAAGATGTTCTATGTTGTAATGACACATGGTGTTTTATATGTTTACCCCGTTTGAAGTTTCTGCATAATAACAAAACTACAAGTCCTATACAGTAAGTAGATAAGGAGAACCAAATCAAACAAACGAGACAAAATATTACACATTCGTTTATTTATTGAGGATAATTATCCGATATTACATATTTATGAGTGGCAAAAATGTGTGATCCTTTAGGTTTTGCAGATTAGAGTCAGGTGTTTCCAGTCAGTGGGATGACAATCAGGTATGAGTGGGTTCTATTTAAGGAATAATCTATCAAAGTCTGATCTTCATAACACAAGTCTGTGGAAGTGTAGCATGGCATGAAAATGAGATTTCTGAGGAGATGTACAAGGAGCTCATCAGGTTGGAAAAAATTACCAAACCATCTCTAAAGAGTTTAGACTCCACCAACTCACAGACAGACAGATGTGCTAATTTATAGTCTCCTGCAGCTGCTGTTTTGATGAACTGCTTCCCACTCTCATAGATCTTTTGCTTGAGAATACTCCAAGGGTTCTTCATAGGGTCGAGGATGGTTGGCACACCATGAGTTTCTCTCATTTTATGCCCATAGCACCCAATGACAATGAGGTATTCTGTGCAGCATGAGATTTTGCTTCGGAAGGCACAGTTCTTCTTTCTGTACCGTGGAAGAAAGTGGTCATTCAGAAACTCTATATACTTTGCAGAGGTCATATTCACACCTTCAGGGACCATGAAGGGGCCTACCAGCTCTCTGCTCAAAACATTGCCACTTCCTTGCTGAAGTCACAGTCTTGTTGGGCCATGGTGGCCATCCATCAACCATCCACTACTCCATCTATCTGGACTATCTGGGGTTGCATGGCACTCATTGGTAAACAAGATTGTTTGGAAATTAGTCTTCATGTATGTCAGTCACGTAACTCCTCTGCTGTGTTCCCTTCATTGGCTCCCTGTAGCTGCCTGCATCAGATTCAAAACTTTAATGCTGACCTACAAGGCCAAAAATGGACATGCATCCAGACTCTTTTCTCTTCTGGTACCAAAATGGTGGAATGAACTTCCCCTGGGGGTCCGAACAGCTGAGTCCCTCACAGTCTTCAAAAGCAGACCGAAGACTCATCTGTTTCAGGAGGATTTAACTCCATAAAGACATTCATTTTCAACAGGATCTAAAATTGAGGAATCTCTAGATTCTAGCCTCCTCTACTAGCTAAGGATATTCTGAGTGAATAGCAAAGCACTTTTGTAAGTCGCTCTGAATAAGGGCGTCTGATAAATGCCATAAATGTAAATGTAAATGCTGCTGTGGAGCTTGAGATAAATATGCTGTTATGGAAAACTGTTGTAAAAAGAAGACTAACATGACACCAACAATACAAGCCATACATTTTCACTAATAAATATTCAAATAAATACAGTATTAAATACTAAATATCTTTGTAATGCTGTTTATCATATATCATTTGATATATCAGTTATGAAATATTTACTAGTTATAATATTAGATCTACAGATCTCTAAAGCTATTCTGACTTACAGGACATTTCCTTTATGCAATTCTGATAAGTCATATGTTACCATTTATTTACATGAGATTTCACTCTCTCTTATCTCTTACATTTGTACTAGTAAAAACTCAATTTACAGAACTCTATAATTACTTTATGAATAGTAAAACTTGTAATTACAGATATATACAATGCAAATTTGTCAATTAAAAAGTCCAGAAATATCAGTGAGTAATCCAGCTTGGAAAACAGCTTCAATTCACTTGTTTCCAGCTGAATGAAATCCCAGTTTAAATCCCAAAGGAGCCTGCGCATGCACTATGTTTACTGCTCTGTCCAGGAATACATGCTTGACCTGCATACAGACTCCAACTGATCAGTGAGAGAGGATGGGGCTGATGACATCACTGGGCCAGATGTTGGATTACAGAGGAAAATGAGAAGGGAGGAGCTCTTTCCTCTCTTTTTTTGCTCAGTGTTCAAATTTCAGAATGTCCCTGAGGAGGGACAAAATTGACAAAAATAGTAAATGACATTTAGCTGTTCTTTTCTTTTGAAGATTTTTTTATATCATTGTCCATCTAATCATTTCAAATAACTCATCAAAATTATTGTATTTTCAACTCATAAACCCTCTGGATCATCAATTTCCAACAGAATTTCTGAGATGTAAAGTGTAACGTTTTTAGTGCTTAATTTAAAAAAAGAAAATCTACATTCCCTTAATTTTTTATCTGGCATGTGTGACTGTCTCACAACATCCCACAAATTTGGCTTAGGGGTTATAAAGGTTAATGTAAACAATTAGATTCAAATGTAGCTAATTCAAGACAACATTATTGAGATCTAAATAATAAATACATAATAAAAGACTCATTAATATGCAGATTAAAAAGTACATATTACATGATAAAAGACTCATTAACACTATTTCCCAGCTAACGCTATTTTTTTATTTTTGTTAAACACTACATATTACACAATAAGATAAAAATTTACATATTATATAAATAAGACTTATTAACACTATTTCCAAGTGTCTTATTAATTATAATTTGTTAAAATATATATATAAATTTGTGTGTATTTCACAATTGAGGCAGTAAAGGTCCTCCCTGCTGGCCTGCAGCTAGAGGTGGGCGATACTGATACATTTTAATATTTAAGCTTCATACATCCAAAGGATCCAAAATACCTAGGATAGAATTTCACCAAACATTGTGCGTGACAACAAAATGCTTTATTATCACAATCAACCTTTTTGTTTAGAAACAATGGACCAGTAACAAAACAATGTTTGCCTAAACACTAGAAAATATTGTTTGAGGTAGTAATGGAGAAACTACAATAAAAAATAAACCTTTCTCCCCTCACTAAACATCTTTTCTAATTCTTGCGTTCTTTGTTTCTTTTTCAAATAGAATTGTTCGCACTACAACAAACACTGTAAACAGTTTCACACTTACTGTGTTTTTTAAGTCGAACAAAACAGTAAAATAATACAGAAAGTGTCTCTGGGTGAAGGCTCTGGGTCTGTAAACTATACAGCTGCTGCATCATTTTCTACGCTTCTCTTCCTCTCAGACAGTTCAGTACTCCGGCGGTGTCTCTCTTCGTACGTGTCGACTCGAGGAGAGCGCTGATTGGCGGGGCAGGCTGAGTGGGCGGGCCAGGCTGAGTGGCTGAAACCAACCTTCATGGCTGATTGGCTGGCGCCGCTGAGTCACGTGACGTAAAACAATAAAAAACGACCGTTGGGAGGCGGGGTGTGCTGTTCCATACTGTGACACAGAGCAGTGCAACACTTACAGAGAGGAGACTTTGATGAATGCGCATGCGCAGCAGTGAGTGCGTGCGGGAGAGAAAATAAGCTTGACTATCGATATTTTTTACATGAGTTTTGCTCAATATCAATACTAGCGTTGGTATCGATAATATCGATATTTGGATCGATCCGCCCACCTCTACCTGCAGCGGGTGGAACATTCCCGTCACTGTGGGCTTTCCCAGCTTCCGGTGATACCATGGCGATCAGCAGCTGTTTACGTTCTCACTTCGCTACCGGGTAGTTTCTGGACGTGCGTTACAGCGTATGACTGCACGGACCGCTGAGTATTTCCGTGGAGGTGTGTTTTGAGCTCCGTAACCCCGCGCTGTTCGCTGCTGAGCTCAGATAAACGGGTTCAGCACTTCCTTTCCACCCCTGAACGGATCCGGAGATGGACTTCACCCAAACATGGCGGCGGGTTCTGTCAGCAAGAAGTGAAACTTTGGCTCAGGAGAGTGAATAAATCTAGTCCGAGCGCCGGTTCCTGCTCGCTGCCGTCGCTTTGACACCCGTGTCGGCCTGTGTGTGTGCGCTTCTGACCCAGCTCCTCTTCTCCGGGCTGGTGTGAGAGGTTGTTTTCGGTAGCCCAGAAGCTCCAGTGTCAGCTGTCGGTGGCGAAGTGCCTTTCCCTGCCTGCTTTAACGTCCACACCAGTCGCTCGTTCGGCCCGTCTGTTGCCTCTGGCGCGTTTGAGGACATTTGGCGGGTGTTTACACGTAGGACGGCGCTTCTGCGCTCCTTTTCCGCGTCCCTGGCCTCCAGTTTACGTGGATGTGTTTCGATGTACTCCCGACCCAGAGTCATTTGATTTGCAAGCGCCTTGTAAGTGTTTACGGTCCTAATCCGGCTGTGAGAGTGTTTAAAGGTGTTGGTTTCTGTGTTGATAAGCTTAGTTTCCATTGTTGTTGTTGTGCCCATGCTCTCACAGGGTCTCACTGGATGCTGGCTCACGTAAACATGTCAATAACAATTGTGCTGGAGCTTCAGCAGCTGATTGAAGGGAACAGTGTGATTTTTGCACGTTTAAGACACTGATTTTGTGTTGTTTAAGGTTAAAATAAGCACACAGTTTAAGTAGGTTGGGTAGTTTGTGGGCAGCTGTGGTCCAGCCTCGCAACTGGAAGGTTGCAGGTTCAATTCCCTGAACTGGCAGGACATGACTGACGTCAGCTGCTCACTTGGTGCTCACTGCCCCCTAGTGTGCGAGCACCCTAGGTCTATGTGCATGTTTATGTTTGAGAGAATTTGTCACAGAATTAATCAGTGAAACTCTTGTTTTGAACCCCTTTTTATTGACAGCTGTCCTGGCAAATCAATGGAGAAACTTCAGGATCTAAGCCAATCCGAGTTACAGGATTTGCTGGACAACCCTGAACGGGTGGAGTCGATGGCACTGGAGTCTGATGAGGTGAGCTTTCTTGTTTGGAAATTCACTGAATTTCCCATTGCATCAGGTCTGCACCGGTCTTAAGAAATTCAGAGTTTCCAGTTTGGGTTGGTTTGCTACTTGGATACTGCTGTATAGTGCCATTAAAGGCCACATATATGTTGCTGTTGTCCAGGAAAAACTATCTCCATTTTTAGTTTTCTCCACTGATGATGATTCTAGATTAACAGACCAATAGTAATGCTCTAAAAGTATTTGGAATATTTTTTTTACATTGACTTGACTCTTTTTAGAGATCCAAGTTTTTCAAGTTCATCATTGCACAGCGATCACACACTGTAATTTACCTTTGACATCAGTTTAATTCTCGTTTTCGGTCCACCTGCCTCATCACCTCAGACGAGGATGCAAAGTGTGTAAATTCAGTCTCCCCACCTTGGTGGTTGTAGATGGCAATGTGTTGGCTTTGCTTTGTCACATGTAATGATGTCAATCTTTGTCCATTTGAGCTAATTCAGTGTAGTGCAGTGATGAAAGATAAGTAGTCCATTATCATGAGCATGGTTCTGCAACACAAATGCTGTAATAACAGGATTGTGTGAAATTCACATGCAGTTTGGTGGTTTTGTTGTTTTGTTCACATACTTTTGAAGTTTAACTAGACATATTTGAGCTTACATCAAAATTAAGACATGCAGATTGTAAGGTTGCAGCGGTATTTTCATGACATGGTTGCCATCTCTGAAAATATCATGATTTTACAGTGTCAGAGAATACAGTATTTTACAATTCTTTATCTTATTATTTGGGGCCATCACAATAACCACATTTTTGGATGATAAATTGTCCCAGATGTGATTGTAATAAACATTATTTTCATAATTTTAAGACAGTTCTATCCCTGTGAAATAATTATAATAGTGTAATTATGCTATTACAGTCATTTAAATACCAAATTTTTAAGAATTTTCAGACATTGAAACTGGAATATAATATTTTCTAAATACTCTAAACACATAAAAATAAATAAAATTCAATCACTGTTTTTAAACAGTCAACATACTGACTTATTCATGTTAATGTGCTCTCCATCCATCCATCCATCCATCCATCCATCCATCCATCCATTTTCTGAATATGGTCACGGGTGAGCCTATTTAATCTAAAAATGTTATACACTAGGGTTACAATGGTATGCTAACCATCTCAGAAAGTATCACGGTTTTACAATATTACACTATACAGTATTTCACCATTCTAAATTACCCTTAAATTAATAACGAACAGCTTTTAGGAAAGTATGTCTAAAAAGTTGACCTTTTGAAAAAACAATAAATAAATAATTGCTGCCAAATTTATGGCAGGAGACAAAAATGTTCTTAACTTTCAATGGAAGCCAAAAGATATTATTCCCAGAAATGTTGGAGCATTTTTATTGTTATGTTCGTTCTGAATTATTTACACAGTGTATAGAGCAGTTATGGAGTTCAAACCATGGCGAAAGCTGAACATGTCATTTGGTGGACAAATTAAATTAAACTCTTATGTGTCAAGTTAATGATTATTTGATTATCTCCACCGTTAATTGATGGGTTAATTTTTTTAGCAAATATGTGGTATCAAAACCATACATTTTCATACCACATATAATATTTCAGCCATATTATACACTTTAAACCTTTTCATGGTTATAATTTCAGAACATTTTCACAACCTGTATTTATTTACCCACCTCTTTTAAATTATAACTTACATATAACTTTGAATATTAACCTTGAGGTGTCCAATTGTTCAGTAATTGAAAGCATCACAAATCTGCTTCCTGAGCTCTATGTTACATGTCTACATGTCCTTTAATACAGCTGGCCAAATGTGTTATTACATCTTGACAGAAAGCTGTCAGGTGTCTTGACATAGTTTCAGTGATTCTGAAGAGCCTTTTCGCTATGAAAGGTGTGCAGCCCCCCTGAAATTGTGTGTCAGATCTGCTTCGGAGTGTGGGTCAGGCCTCGTATGTGGCATTGCTTGCTTACCGTGGTCTTTTGAGTCTTGGGAAAGAATTTTAACTTTTGACTTTTGTCTCCCATTGTAGATCCAGAACATTCAGCTGGAAAGGGAAATGGCTCTGGCCTCCAACCGCAGCCTAGCAGAGCAGAATCTTGACATGAAACCCCATCTGGAGCACAAGAGAGAGCACCTGGTGGAGAAATACGCTGAACTGGAGGAAGTGAGGGAAAAATACAAACAGCACTGCGCCCTCAGAGGTAAGGGACAGAGGAACTGAAATGGAAAAAGCAGATGGGAGTTTAGAAATAGAGTAGCACTGAGAGGTGTGGAAAGTAAAGGTAAAATTTGAACATAACAAGGAAAGTAAGTGGGATAGGCCTGTGGTGACAAGGGCTGCACGTTGTGGATATAAAGTGCCACAGAGCTGTTGAATGATTTATTAAGTGATAAGTGATGTTTAAAGTAAACACTGCAGTGTTCAGTAGAGTAGTTTCAACTTTAATGCTGTTATTTTAATTTTTAGGTCTACTAGACAATTGTCATTTCTTTAAAAATGTGTATACATACACATATTGTTGTGACAACATATGCACAGAAGATGCTTTTGATAATTTGTTGATGATTTAGCACGTCTGTGTGGGGATTTCATTGCACTTTTCATGTGTTCCTAAATCATATTTTTTTCCTACGGAATATACCCTGATGTCTGTGGAGGAAAAAATGATCCCTGTAGATTCTGGAATAGACATAGCCGTCTCTGATCATTCAGCAAAGAGCTGCTAAAATCCTGGGAAGTTGTATTTGCCTCCCTACAATAAGGTGACACCGCTTTAAATAGGTGCCCATGCTCAACATATTGCCACGTTCATCCGTCTTCCTCGTACTACAGCATACAGAAACACTTTTGTCTACAAACCTTCTCCATCATCAGTGGTTGATTCAGGGAAGACAAAATGTTCCCATACAAGAAACAAAGGCTGAATGACAGTGGCTTATGAAAGCTTCCCCTAGCCACACAGGCTGTATATAAATATATTTTGTATAATTGGAAATATAATATATATTATATTACTTAACAGGTTAAGAACAGTTTTGATAAAACCCACCTTGAACTGTTTGTACAGCTCTGGATGTCTGTCCTTAAGGTGCTTATCAGCCTAATTGTTGCTTCTCCAACTTTTGCCAATGCCATTGCTTGGGCTGCTGTTGTAGCATTTTTCTTCCTGTTGCATTTACAGATGTAAGACTTATTATGCTGTTGTGGTCTGAGGGATCTGTGAAACACTTTTGATCAAGATCCGTAGCATTTTCAGAAATTTGGTATTCACTTGGCACAACAGTATCAGTTCTAGTGACCTCTCTTTATTTATTTTGTGAATTCAAGGTTTTAGAAAGAAATGAAATGTAGCATAAAATGTACCATATTATAACCAACATTTATTTGTTTGATTGATTGTTCCTCCAACATATTCAGTTAAGCTGATTGTGTGCTTTATTGACTAAATTGCAGTGTAAATGCCCTGCATGCCAGATTGCAGGGTTCAGTATCTCACTCCGGTGTGTATGTCACTATATGTCCACAGAATATGTTTTTTTACTTGTATTTAAGCTTTTTCTCTTTATTCCTTAAATGCCTTCATCCTTCAGGTTTACACAGGCTGTTGCATCTGTAAATGAGCTCTGTCCAGACAGACTTACCTGTGTTGTGCCTCACTTATAAAGTGATCTGAGCTGATATTTGGAAACTGAAACTTAAAATAATGGGGAAGGGAAAAGCTGAATTAGAATGTATAGGTAGGTTATATAGTCAGTTACAACATTTTCCTTGTCCATTTCTGTCTTTTTGACATAATTAGAATCTGGCAGTTGTCCATTACATTCTGTCATAATCTCACGACAAAGAAACTAAAATAATCCACATTGACTTTACACAAAAGTTAGGATACTTAATATTTTTCCTATTCCTATAAAGGCAGGTGGTTTCCACATTGATACATTTTTGTATATATCCTTAAAAGAGAAATAATAAAAAATAAAAAGAAAGAAACATAAAGAGAGAGGCAGAAATATACAGGTAAGATTTTTAAACATTACATTCTGCATCAAAGGGCATTCTCACAACTGTCTAAACCAGGGTTTATGTTTTTAATTTATTGTGTGCATTTGACATCACCTACACCAACCTGTGTCTCCGAAACCAGGAGTCACCAATCCTGCTCCTGGAGAGTTACCTTTCTGAAGATTTTAGAGTTATCCCCAATCCACCCTCCTGATCCAACTAATTACTGTCTTGAGAAGTTCCTGATTGGCTGAATGGGGTGTGATAATTTTGGGTTGAAGTTGAAACCTGCAGGAAGGTAGATCTGTCTTTGTGAGCCCTGTCCTATACATTACACTGATTGATTTGTACAGGAATGTATGTCTGTGTTTTGTCGACTCCGTTTGTGTACAGGCATCGCACAGTGGAGTGAGGATTGTGTATTACCCTTGGATTCCTTTGGTTTCTGTTTATAAATAAAGATTAATCTACAGTAAAGTAGATGCAGGAATTGAGAGTGTGTGCACATGAATGGTCATAATGACGGGTCATTTTCACCTTGGTGAAAACTTTCACATTGGTCCAAAAATCTGGTCCAAAACTGCTAAAGAAAAGAAACTGAAAGAAAAACAGAAATGTCATGTGGTCAGTGGAAAGAGAAAAAGATTCTGTCATTACCTTTGTTTTTGTAACAATTTTTGTAACCTTTCACAGCTGAAAATTCTTACTGAGAAGTTTTTGAGTGGAGATATTTTACTGTTTTTTTTTTGTTTTTTTTTGGTTTGTTTGTTTTTGTTTTTGTTTTGTATGTATGAAGTAATGTGGATGTTTGCATTGTTGGTGAATCATGGAGTGTTCCTAAGCTGGACTATCCTGTTTCTTTGCTCATGCCACCCATAAAAGCCTTCGGTGTGTGCTGTGCGCTTTACTTTCCTTAAACATGATATTACCATTACATCATGCTCAGTGTGTCACAAGGCTATGTCAAGCCTGACACATGTTTTTGCTTCTCTTTTTTCCCCTCATTCTACTGACCTCTTTTTCCTTCCCTAATATTAAACACTCATATTGAAGGCACTCTAGTTGTAGATGGTTGTAGGATCACACCATATCTTTTCATTGATTTTTAAATATGAAATATAAAGTAGGGATGCACAGATCCAATATTAAGATCAAATATTTGGACTGAGATCCGTGCTGATCGTTGGATTGGATATTGAATAATTAGGCCGATATGTGGGACAGAGCCATTCACTTTAACTCTAAACTTCCATTCAGTATAAATTAGTAATCCAGCTTGGAAAAACACAAAGTAATACAAGGAAGAGGATGGAGCACAGTTCCTCACTCAAACACACTGCTGTAGTGATGCTCTCTAACTCTGAACAACAGATTACATTCACTATATTATGGAACATTCCAGATATTCAAATTTCACTACAGTAGTCTTGATGCCAGATATTTCTAATAAATAAATAGGCTTTTTAACTTTATTTGGACTGCTGTCAAGTATTGTAATTGTTAGACATATCTTTGCCAATCTGTTTTGTTTATTATTATTAAAAATAATTATAATAATAATTTCAGATACTGTTGCTAGATTTTATTTTGAATTACTATTTAGACTAAATATTTATAATACGTCTTCTTTCAGCATCTTCTTTTGCTATTTGTGTTTTGGATGAAGTGAAGTTACTTATTTTTGTTTTTGTTGATGCATTTTTTTTTATATTTTCAGAATTTAATTTTGGATTTGAATGCTTTATTATTTTATGAATGAAGTTACACTTGTATAACACTTTCTGCTTTACACTGAACCTGTGCATTTTGTGTTAATTAATACTTGACAGCAGTGCAAATGAACAAATAAAGCTTCAAGACTACAGGGAAATTTGAATGTTTGGAATATTTGTGCCAAAGAAATCCACCACATTTATGTGTGTTAATTTGTTAGATTTTGTTTTACAAAGTTAGTGAAGTAATGTCTTAATTAGTCCTGAAGCATTATTTTTCTCTCACATTGTGAGGTATAAAGTTTACTAATTCAACAATGTTATTAGATTGGTATCGGGTGTCCACCGATTGTTACGACCCAGTCTAGGCTCATGCTGTAACAGAAAATGAGAGTGGGCTCTGTCCCTAAACCACCTGCTAGACCAAACACCGGAAACCGTATGAACTAGTATGAGTTTATTGGATACAGAACAAAATCAAAATTACAATCCGGAGTCAGAACACTGGCAGAATGTATTAGTGTGATAATTGAAAAACTTGGATTGGTGCATTCCTAGTGTAAATTACCGGTATCTGCTTGCAGTTTAAATTGACTTTATAAATCTCTAATTTCAGGAAAGTGTTTAAGCTTAATAAATATTCAAGGCCAATTTTACCAATATCTGTTTCATTTATGCCATGCAGGTACCATGTTTGATAACACTTTTGAATTTGGTTCTAAAGAACACTGGAAGGATTATGAAATTGTTGTCATAGTCCAGCTGAAGACCGTTCAGCATACAAATCACATTTGAAAAGCTATTATTACCTATAAATCTACGTAGGAATGAATTTTATCCCTCATTTACTCTCTTCTCTTTTCCCTACCCATTTTTCAGATGGAATAATGGGACAAGTGTCTCCTGAAGGGTTATTCTCTCGTCTGCAGGTAGAGGGCGCCAACACAGAAGAAGAGTCTGAGGTAAGGGGCTCTTCAATTTTCTAGATTAGATTAGAAAGAACTTTATTGATCCCTTGGGAGGGTTCCCTCAGAGAAATTAAGGTTCCAGCAGCAGCGTCAGTACAGTACAGAAAGAGTAGAAAGGTAAGATAATCATTTAGTAAAGAAAACACTATAGAAATATAAAGAATATATAATATAGAGACTAATTTACAATATACAATATATATATAAATAGTGTATGAAAAAAGAGTCCTGTAGGAGGGGGTATTGCACATTATTATTGCTCTTTTAAACTGTTTATTGCACAAAGTCCAGTTGTTTTAGGTGGTCAAATTGCAGGTTACAATCAAGGATTTATTTTGTATTTTTAAACTGGCATCAGTAGCTGTACATAAATGGGCATTGCAGACTTTCACGTTCAGGGAGGACTCAATCACAAGTGTGCACCATATAATAGTTTAAAGTCACTCCATCTCAATTTCTCTCTTTTTGTCTCTTTTGTTCTTTCAGGCTCTGGCTGATGAGTTTTTGGAAGGTTCCTTGTCACTTGACTCCTTCCTTGAGCGCTTCCACTCTCTCCGATCTCTCGCTCACAAAAGACGGGTGGCCATCGAGAAGCTGCAAGAGATCCTCCGCCAAAAGAGCCAAGGAGCAGAAGATTCTGGCATGACGTCACAGTCAGGCTCCAATCTGGATGCCGGATCCGTGTCACCATGGCAACCACCACAACCCCAGCAGCAGCCACAACAGAAACCCAGTGTGTCTACCAACCCCTCCAACTCTGCCCTGCCATATGCCCCATACCCCGTTGCTCCTCCCACCCAGCCCTCTTCGGCCTCTGCAGCAGGCCCCTCCAATCCTGCTGCTGCTTTCCAGCCGTACCCCAACCAGGGCACGGCTTTTACCCCATCTTCAGGCTACCCTGCATCTCGGCCTGGCTTTGGGCCCTCCGCATGCCCGTACCCTGCTCAACCCACATTCCCCCCTCCTCAAGGTCCACCTTTTGGGCAGTTTGGCCCTACTAATGCTCCGTACCCCAGTCAATACCCTTATGGTGGTTATAGCTACCCCATGGGCCCTCACATGGCCCCTTCCCAATCACCTACAGGTAGGCCGCTTTATAGGCCAGGGTTTGGAGTACCACAGCCATACTCCTGAACCCTAGTGTTTTCACCCCTCTCTCTCCTCTCTTCTTCCCTCCTCATCTGTCTTTCTCACCCTCAATTGTTTTGTCTCTCTTCTCTCTTTACTCCTGACACCAAGATTTGTGGTTTGCATAACCTTGACACATTCTCTTCCTGTCTGAGGCTTACACACAGAACGATAGACTTTTGTTTTTCATGTCCCTCTTTTTTCCGCACCTTAGAGAAAGACTGGCTCCAAAAACCCTTCAGAGACCAAAACGAACGTCACACTTGACCCTGGACTTGGTGCAGTTCCTGGCAATTCTAGCATGTTTTCTGAGATCGCAAATCATTGGTAGAGTGTTTATTGTATTTGACGTTTATCTTTTCATTTTATTGAACAGAATACTGTTTGGCCTTGTTTGGCTGTGGTTCATCAATCATTTTGTCTTTTTTTTAAATTTAAGTACTAATAGAAAAAGGTCACACTACGTGCGCATACATCTCTTTGTATCAGCTTATGTCCACGTTGTCACTTATCTGTTATGTCTCCTTTTTTGTTTAATGTTATTAATATTAATTTGGAACATTAAAATTCCACCACTTACTGAAGGCACAGACTCTTCACCAACTATGTTTGTGACCAAGTTTTCAGGGCATCTATCGTTTGGGTGGATTTGACCCCAGACCATGTTCTTCGTTGCCTGTCAAAGAGTGCAGTCGTTCTGTTGTGAATGCAAGAGCGGAACTGCTCCCTCCCCATTTCTTATTTCTTTGTCTGAACTGACTTTCTCCCCCCCCCCCCTCCTCTTTCTTAACCGTTTATCCTCTTTCTTACTCTTTCCTTCCTTTTTTTGTTTTGTTTTGGTTTTGTTCAAACCTTGTTCCATGTATAGCTTAATGACTACATTAACAGAACGGTTTATTTCCAACAAGTTCTCTAGTGGAGACTTTGAGATTTGTATAAACAGATACTACTAATTATGAATAAGAGAACAAGGGACATTAATATAGACATATCTTTTATCTGCTATAGCACAGTAGGTGGTGCGGCGCTCGAGGTAAGGGAAACGTAATGCAGCGCAGTGCATATGCAAAGGACTTTGGACTGCATAACATCCCTAGAAGAGTTCATACAGCATTCAGTACCCATCCTGACACTGAAAATATTTCTGAAGTCAGCTTATGCTGATGATTTATTATGGATATTGGCTGTAGGCTGCTGGCATGGTAAAGAAACTTAATGGTCCAAAGCCAATTTCTCCTGATATGATAGCTTGCTAATGTACATATTTATCTCTGCTGGAACCTTGATTTGGGTTGCCCAACACGGGAGTAGGTGAAGGCTTTATGTATCCTCTACGAAGGGGTTATGTAGTCCCATGTGACAGCCCACACTTTTTGGAGTGTTTACCTGCTATGTGTGGACTGATAGGTTGATCATTTTTAATCACATTTGCACTCCACAATAACAGCCTCTGTCCCATCGGCAGAAGGGCCTGGCGGCGGCGCCTTAGAACCATCAGCTTTAGCTCAGATGCTCTGGGTCAGCATTTTTTTTGTTTTGTTTTTTTCCCCCCTTCTTAGTTCTTTTATCAATCATTATTATTTTTAACTTTAAAAGCAATCCAAAAACCAGAGGCATCCCCAATCAAGCCTCAGGTGGCTTTAATGAATTAAATGAACTCAGTAATTAAGACTCAGGTTTGGAGCAAAAGCCCCGTCGTCTACGGCCCGTCCTCAGGACCTGAAGCGAGGGAAAAAGCTGGCATGAACTAAAAAGGAGGGAAAATGGGATGATAACTTTAGTCGCACACTGTGATGTGCAACATTAGAGGAAAGACATTCTTTTGGGTTGGTGGTGATGACTGTAGCCTGTTAAAAGTGTATTATTTTTTATTTTTATTGCTTTTTCTTTTTTTGGTGTGGATATTAAACACTGAAGTTGATCTATGAAGACTGTGTGAAATTTCTTGAACATTTCATTGTCTCTTTTTTTTTGTTTGTACATTGCATTGTTTTAAGGTTCGTCACAAAAGCGTTTCTGTTTTGCTTTGTGAATTATTTAACTAGACAGTAGCGGTAGTTTGACTCACAATAGTTTGACTCACAATAGTTTGACTATTCAAATACAGTGAAAATTGAATCATAAGAGACTTGAGAGGGCGTTTTGGGGATTTTTGTTTCACAAACCAGCATTTATGGGGGTTTCAACACATCTACGGCATGGTAAACCAACACAGCGGCACCTGACAAAGAGTGAGAGAGTGAAGGAGGGAGAGGCGGGAGGGAAAGAGTGTAAACACAAAGAACAAATGAGCAATAGTGAGATGAAAGAAGAGAGAAAGGCGAACAGGTATTGGTGCCTTAGAAAAATACTCTCAAGACATGATTGAGTTTGTTTCTTGTCATCATGGATTGTCGCCTTTGCTGCTCATCTTAAAACGATGGGCTGAATTTAGAACAAAATATTGTAATATTTACAAAATAGGGGGAATGTTTACCTTTCAAGCACCAATTGGGCTCAGCGTACAAGATGCGGATTCTAAAACCTACACACAGTTATGGGAAGTAAACTGTAATTCTGCTTTTAAAGTGAAAAGAAGGAAAGTCTTGAATTTTAAATCTAATAAAGGTCCCCAGCACATGCTGCATGGCGTTGTCAATGACGTTTTAAAGAATGTATGATTTAAATATTCAATTGTTCTAGTTTTTGCAATTTTCAAATTTTTAAATTACAGCAATATTATTTTAAAATGCAATTTTAAAAAATCCATTCATGCTTTAACCATTGTATGTGTTCAGAAAATCTGCAAATCAGTTTGTCATCTCAATTTGTTTAAAAGTGATTATATTAATTATTTGATATGATCCAATGTAATGGTGTAGTATTATTTAATTGGTTTAATTACACTCGTGAGAAATAAAGGTGCTAAAAAAGTGCAAACCTAAAAAAATTACTTCGGGTGGTAACAAGTAATTTAACTGTTTGCATTGAACTTAAACCAACATTTCAAATTAAATAATGGTTTGATTAAGGTATATAATTTGAAGTTAAATGAAGCCAGTTCAGTTGCTTGTTACCATATTAACTGTTTTTAGGTTTTAGTCAAACCCCTTTTTATCATGCCTGACAGTACGAATCGGTTGAGGATGTAACTGCTTTGCTTCATCCCTCTCATTCCAGCTCATATCGAGCAGGACAACTAAACAGTGTTGAGTAGTTATTAGTAAGTATGTAATGCTAAAGGAACTGTATTTTAACATTATTTCTGGACAAATATGCAAAAGGGGGCTTTTTGTCCAGCGTCTGAGCAATTTTACATTTTCACATTAAAACCAGTAAAACCCGAATGTTCCCTCCACAACCTTTGCACAAATATATAGCTCTAAAATGTTACCTTATATTGTACCATCTGATATAAATACAGAGTTATTTTAAACCCAAAAATATAGGTGGTGAGGCAAGCTATATAAGGGGGTTCTTCCCTCTAAGTTACCCCACTGTGCATAATATATGTTTGCTATATATTAAGCAACATGTGATACATATAATAAATAATACAATAAATTTGATGAACTTCTACAAGCATTTCTGTTGGTCCACTTGTGTAATTTTGAATCAATGTGAAGCAGCGGTGGTGACCAAAGACACATTGATGAGGCACATTCTAAGTTTAATTATTTCAAAAAGTTTTGTTATTATTATTCAAATTCAACAAATGAACAGAAATCCGAATATATATGTATTTTGTTTTGAAAAGGACTAAATTAGGTGTGAAGCAAACAAATTGGGTTTTCAAGATCTTCTATTAATGCATCTATAAAATAAAAGTTATAAAATAAAATTGTTTTTCTAGTTGTGATTAACTGAAAAAATAAGTTATTTTATATTTTTTGTGACGTATTTCAGGCCTTTCTTTGTTTTAAAGTTACTGACAATACTGTCATTAGTATTTTATCCAAACTCAAAATTGTATTTTTCATATTTTTATCATTAGATTGTGGACTTCTGATATCCATAAGCTACAACCCAAACTGACCAGTAGAACAAAAAAGGCTTGAAACGAAAATATATATATATATATATATATATATATATATATATATATATATATATATATATATATATATATATATATATATACTTTTAGAAGTCTGAAAAACATTAGATATTTGAATATGTTCAAAATATTATATATTGAACATTTTAAATATTTAACCATGTATAAATGTCATGGGGTTCACATTCAGTAACATGTGGACCTTTAACTAAACAAGGTATTCCATGGAATTTAAAATCATCTGATGACATAGATATTAATAACAAACTATGACTTTGTGACTATGTGAAGGAGGAACAATACCATTGACAAAATCAGACAGTTGTAAAATTATGCCTAAACTGAGGTATGTATCAACTTGTTTCCTTTCCTTTTTTATTTAATAAAGTTTAAGTTTACAATTTGAGCCACGCTTGAGACAGTCACACCACAGGACAACCTTTGGTTTTGGCTCAAAATGTAAAAAAATCTAAAACAACAATAAAAAAAACTCTCACAACAGTTCAGTGTAAATTTAAGACATTGTAAACGATGACATTACTAATTATATTCATTTTTATCCTGCTGGACAGTAAAAATGTAAAAATGTCAACAACGCTTTTATAAATTATATGCCCAAATGTTTATGCCCCATCAAATGAATTTATTCAGCTACTTTAAGCTGCACCCATTGCTAATACAGATATGCAAATGCACACACAGCTTGTTTACTCCATATAGAGAAATACTGCCAATATAATAGGACTCTAATGCCAGGTGTGGGCAAGAGGGGTATAAATCACTCCAGCACTGAGCTGGGCATCTGTGGAATGGTGCTCTAACCAATTCTTTAGGGACGAGTTGGGCTTCAGGTGGGGTGATCATCCAACATCCTGATATCACTAACACTCATCACTGAATGCAATCAAATCATCACAGCAGTGCCGCAAAATCTAGTAGAAAGCCTTCTTTGGACAGTAGAGACAGTTAAGCAGGATAAACTCTTTTTAACACCCTTGAATAACTATCTAAAGGTAATTGTTACAAGCTGCTTCTCTTATACCATTGTCTTCATCTTCGTCTTCATAACTCCCTGCAGAACATGCATATGGGGCTCCTGCATTGAATGTCATGATGATTATACACCCATGGGTGGCCCTTGTGGTGACCATTGTGGGTGGTATTGCCTTCTATGACATATTCACAGTACATGTGACACGGTGGATTGAGGAATGTTACATGTCCACACAACTTTGGAAATGGAATGTCCCATCCATCTGGCACCCACTATCATGCCTCACTTTCCCATTATACACTTTACCTTGCATCAGCACACTGGCCTGTGTTCAGCCTTCCGCACAAGATAACGCTTCACAACTTACACCTTTCTAAGCAATTCTATACCACTTCATGATGATTTTTACATACTGCCAAAGTCATGGAATAGTGTATAATTACAGTTTTGCTGAATGCACATTTCAATGTGGCATGTGCAAAATAATGTTACATAACGTACATTATGTATTAAAATGTACCTTTCAATTGGGTATTAAATGTGCAAAAAATATTGAGTATATTCAAACTCTTGCATAATCTACTTTATTTACACACACAATAAAACAGGTCAAATGAACAGTAGGCAAACGCCTCCTATGAAGATAAAATTACCCAGAGAGGCAATGGTGGGGGATTTGTGCTCCATTTCATAATTTGATGTGCTTGCTGAATTATTTACTAAAGTGAGTTCTGTAAATAAGGCTCTTGATCCAGAGCACAGCTTCCCTGAAACATCAGGGAAACATCATGAGTTACGAAAGATTCTCGTTCTGCCCTCTTCCAGTAGCCTGAGTGGAACAGGTTCCAACACTGATGAACTCGGGTCAAAACTCAGGTCAGACACAATTACTCAATACTTCACTTCATCACAGTCTCCATGCCTCTCTGATTACACTGCTCTACTAACACCCACTTTGGCTACAACATTCATTTTTTTGTGTCTTTAAGATTTTTTTTCTCTCAAACTTCCTTTGAAGTGAGGAAGCAGTGCAACGTGCAAAGAGCAACACGAGAGCCGTGGAGATGCACTCTATGGCGGGAGAGAAGATGATGGGGGAGGAGAATTGAAGAAAGGAAGGTTTTTACACCTCTGCCTGTTTCCTTTCATTTCATTTGTGTCTTGATTGCTGTAAAAGCTCCTCCATGTGTTTTTCAGTGAAGGTAAGAAGTAGATGGATCTGATATTTATATGCATTTCTTTTGGGGTTAGACACATTGTAGGCTCAAGGTCTAGTCTTAATTACTACGGTGGATCGTTAGCTGAGAAAATGTCATTAGGGACCAAGGCAAAGTTTCATCTTGCATGCAGGCAGCCGAGTCGTAATCTTTCCACTTAACAGTTTTCATTCTGTGACGTTGTTGAAAACTAAGGGAGTTTTATTGCACTGCAAAGAACCAGGAACAGCCTTAACTTGCTGTATCTAAGCAGGGACAGTGTAGGCCAAGCTTAGGCCAAACCATGACCTCAGCTGACCCTTCAGCTGTCACGTCTCAAGCTGTTTTTAAGCCTGAGATTACAGAGATTCAGGGCCTACAACTGAATTCAAGCTGTCTCAAAAATATGTAACAAGTAATCTGATCAGAGATCACACTACTGTACCATTTGAGGAAGATTGTATGCATAGGTATGATGGATCAAAAGGATCTTTGAACTTTTCTTCTTTAAAAGCAAAGTTTACATGAAATGCCTGAAAGGTCTTGATATATAATTGTCTTGTTTTACACTTTGGTTGCTTCTGTGGTCATTTTTGCATGTTTTCATCAACTAAACACACAGTATAGAGCATGTAAATTTGAATATGAGTATATCGTTGCTCTCCAAAATGGTACATTTGCAGTAGAAAGCAAACTTTTAATGTCAATTAATGCAAAGATATTTTACTCCCAAGTACACTCTTAAAATAAAGATGTTATAAAGACTTGAATGATGGAATAGAAGAACTCCTGGTTACGTGAAGAACCATGTTTATACAGATGTATGAATGTGAATGTGATCTTTCAATTTTGTAAAAAACTTTTACATGAAGTGAAGCTTCTCGGAACCTATAAAAGGTTCTTTAAACTCACACATCTCTTGTACAAACATGGTTCATGGTTCTTGTTTCCTCACATTCAGTAATTTCATTTTTATTGGCCAAATCATGGTGAAATTTTCACAAATATAAAGAACAGCTGCCATGTTCAAATAACACAGAAGAAAAATGTTGTTGTTTTTTTATTGTTATTTTGGAAAGTGATGAAAAAATGACATCTTTTTTGAATGGTTGCAGTAAAAAGTGTATGGATGGTAGGGAGGCACAATAATTTCGGATTTTTTTCAGCGTCAGCAGATCATTCAGACAGATCAGAGAGATGGTTACATTGACCAATAATTCAAACACACATTAAATAGTGAATTAACTGTACTCTAGAAGAACAGGGCTCAGTTTCATAGTGTTAAAATTATCTTAATTGGTAGAGTGATCAATGTGGTGCTTGCTTGACCATTTTAGTGCTAAGATGCATTCAGGAAACCCAGCCCATGTATATATAACATTGGACTGATGTACTAAAGTATCTGCATTTTGTTCATTTTACTGCAACATTTACAGAAATAAATGTTACATTTTTGTGGAATACTGACCATTCAGATAATTTAATTTTTCTTTTAATTCCTCTTAACTTTCTTCAATTTTCTTTCAATCTTGCACTGCAAAGAACCAGGCATTAAAATGTCAGATATTGCCATCGCCAAAATTCCCATAGTAGTGCAGCCATAGTCACTGAAATAATGGTGACCATAAAATCAGTGTTTTTCTGTCTTCTATCTTCAGTTACTGATGGAACTCGTAGTGCTGTTGGCGGTCATGCCCGCTCTCCTACTCGCTGGTGAGTAGATCATTTATTCTTATATTTCAGTGTTTCATCATCACAACACCGTCATTTACCTTTTTATACTCACACATTAGCCTTTAAATCAGTGGCCGTGGCATCATGCACCACAGCAGACTTCGTTAGTTTGACCTTTTTGTAAAGTTTGTTTAGCGGAAGTGATTTGTTTGACTTTTTAATTACTCTACGTCTCAGTGGATCTGAGCAGCCTCATGCTTTTATAAACATTTATAAAGGTCTCAGTCGTGGGGGTTTTGTGACTGTTGTTCTTATGATAACTCTTTACACTCTTTTTTTAAAGAACCATCTAGGAAGGATTTTGCACCATTGCGAATAAGCTTGTAACCCAGTGAAGAAGCATTTAAGCAAATTATCATAATTCTAAAACAGTCATCGCTTCTTTCCTAAAGAGCCCTTTATATGAGTGAATTTTACATAGATATAAACCTGCATGAAACCAAAACCTAAACATGATTCTGGATTACCAACCAAATCACTTCTGGTGATGTGCACTTTTAAATATCAAGGTATCTAAATATCCTCAAAGGCTGTTATTTAACTGATGCCATACAACAATTACGTTTGGTTTCATAAAGATGATTCTTTAAAGAACTATTATTCTAACTTTATAACATTCCAAAAACATCCACATGATGTAATGGTTTGCAGATTTATCCTAAAGTCCAGCTTCCACACCAGTTTCTCTATTTTAAGAATGTAGGTCTTTATGCGAAATTAGGTCTTCAAGTGGCCACTATTTTCACAATATTTTACTTCTTTACTGTATCTATTTCATTAACCATTATCTCATGAAGTTCTGCATCACACTGTATCACAAGAAATTGCTTGTAATCTCATGGATTTGACAGACAGATTGACCGCTTTTTTATTCAGAGCCAGTGCCTTCTTTCAGATCCTCCGCTCACATCTACATATAAATTGCTGATTCACTGCAGAGTGAATTCACTATCAAAGATGTTGATCACATGACGTATCAGTCTGTAGCTGGTCTATGTGAAAATAGACTTGACAAAATTAGTTTTGCAACATTAAAAATGATCTCGATTTCAAAATTGAGATCACCACAAAAGGAATATAAATGACCCGCATAAACAGTGTACTACTGATTAAATGCACCGGTGACATTTAGTAAAATTTAAGAATAAAATTTTATTTTTTAATTTATTGATTTTTTTTGTTTATGATCGTAGTTATGATCTTTCTCTTACACAATAGATGTGCAGTCTGTAAAGTGAGCAAAAGCTTCAAAGTCATCCATAAAAATAATTTTACATGCTTTGCTGTGGTGTGGTAAATGAACTTAATTCAGTGCTCAACACATTTTGAAAATTTTCAGTAGTATTATCTGAAAGGGAGAATAAAATTATATTAGATTTAGTCATTTCCACTCAATCAATGTTCAGTTTTAATAGATTAAATCTGTAATAATAGATGAAATCATACATATCTATCACAGCATCACAGAGCTTCGTGAGTTCAGTGATGTCATTGGCTATTTGTTTTACATTAACTCAATGGGTTCTTCAGGAGTGCTTTAGTAAATGAAGCTGTTATATATAGAGCTGAGAGAACTTGCATAAATGTTTCTTCACCAGTTCACTATCATGGGAAACCTCTGATGACCATTTTTTAATGTTCTATAGCACCAAAAAGGGTTCTACTATTGAAGCCCAAAGAACTATTCAGTACTATTTAGATCGCTTTTTGTTTGAGTGTAAATTTTGACCACAAACCCCAAAACCCAGGGCTGAGTAAACAAAATAAAGAAAGAAAGAGAAAAAGAAAGAAAGAAAGAAAGAAAGAAAGAAAGAAAGAAAGAAAGAAAGAAAGAAAGAAAGAAAGAAAGAAAGAAAGAAAGACAAATGCAAAGAGAAGATGAATGTGCTCAAAATCAAACTGCAGAAAGAGCAAGACTGCGCATGAAGATCTAAAGAAAGCTGCAGATATCACCTTTGTGTTTTGTTCTCAGTGCAGTGACACAGCTTTACAAATGCTTGTCATAAAAAAGTGTAGAGTATAAGTTCTCTCTCACACAGGCTTAGAACAGTTATTCATTGCAACTACTTTACTACAGGCCGGGGACTGTGAGCAAATACTTGTTCGATGATGTTCCGTCATCAAATGTTGTTAAGTGTCCGATCACAGTAAACATATTTATTTATTATAATTATAGACATGTAATATATAAACTTGTTCATGTATAAACTCAGTTCTATGCTTTGAGATAAAACACCTTAATGAAGTATTTTATACAAATGCTTTAATTCTTTTGACTTGATGACTGGCTGTGTGCTGAACTGGTGGTTAGATTGGCTTTACAATCTACACTTGTTGATCTTTACAGCAAGTCATAACAAATCGTCACTGTCGAATCAAGTTACGTTTATTTCTCTGGGACATTTAAAAGACAAGTGTTGGACAAAGTGGTGCACAATAAAATCAATGAACAATTAATCTAGTTAATGTGACACTCAATAGAATGATAACATGCAAATAAAAAAAAAAAGACCAATAAAAAAAAACAAAGAGGAAGAGCTACTGAGGGCATAGGGAATAAAACAACGTGGGGCACATGACTGAGTACGTGATCTTTATCTCAAACACCTGAGAGAATAGACAAGTTTTTAGATTTATATTAGAATTTATTTATATTGTTGGTCAGTCCTTTATAAAACAGAGAAGACTTCTGTCTTGGGGCCGCTACAGAAAAGGCCTGGTCACATTTAAACTTCACTTTTAAACTGCAGCACTCTTGAGGTGGAAGGGATATAGCGGTCAGGAATAAAAGTTGGAACCTATCTATGCAAACCAAAAACAAATAGCAGCACCTTAAAGTTAATTCTGTATTTTACTGGTATCCAGTGCAGGTGTAATGCTCTTCGTTTTCTTGGTGCCAGTTAGGAGCCTTGCAGCTGCGTTTCGGACAAACTGTAAACAAGCTCAACTGACATTCCCATGTACAGTGTGTTGCAATAATCAATACAAGAGGAGATAAAAGCACAAACGACTGTTAACAAACTTTCAAATTTTGCTATACTTCTATAAGCTACCTCTCTTTATTTGCTTTTCAGAGCTAAAGGTTAAATATAAAACAAAGGTTTTTGCGTTTTCGTGTACATTAAACAGCAATGAGCCAGATCTTACAACCTCATACTTGACAGATAACTTTACAGAATATAAAAAATACATTATATATATATATATATATATACATTATATACATTATAATATTATATAAGTAATTTTTAAACATTTCTATTGGTCTAGATTTAAATTATTTCAAAATGGAGATTCGAGGTTTTAGTTTAACAGACATTAATTGTTTTGTTTTTGTTTTTGCTCAGAAATATGTAAAGTGACTAACACTACGTGTGGTGCACAACTATTTCCCCATTCACCAGATTTAATAACCCATTTCTGCTTTCTCCCCTAGCACTGCCCCCCAACAGTACAAGTGCAAACACCAGTTTATCTACAGTGACCATCCCACCAAGCATTACATGTGAAACCAGGAGCTCCTCAATGCCCACCCCCATTCAGCTCCCGCCTATGCTGGCCAGGGTAAAGGTGGACTGGGAGAAAACAAATCCATGTCAGGGCAAGATTGTCCTTTCAGTCAATTTCACAAAGGCACAGCCTCTGTGTACCAGCAAAGCTTTACATAGTGTATACAGGGGTCTGTGTGAGGACAGAAGATGCAGAAATACCCATAAGTTGCAGGAAAAAAACAAAGAAGACATGGGACTCTTCATCCATGACAACTTTACTGTGACCCCTAAAGAGTGTCGGACTGCATTCATCATCTGTGAATCCAAAGGTGAAGCACATGCAGTGAAATTAAAGCTTTTCAAGTGCTGTTATTATTAACAGTGAGCACTAAACCTCTCATCTCTTTCACAGAAAATGAACTGTTGGCCTATAAAGTAGTAACAGGCTTGTTGCTGACACTGGTCCTAGCTGCCATCCTCTTTCGGTTTGCACGGCCAGCGTACATGGCCTTCCACAAGAGATGTGAGTCACAGACATTGTATACAGTTATACACTGTAAATCCATAAGTAAAGTTTTAAACACTTCTCTATAAACATGTTGCACCGCTCACACTGAGTTGTGTGTGAGATGAAACTGGGGAAAGCTTCACAGTAACGTTAAGTAAGTACAAGCACAAGAGCTTGAGAAGGGAACATGTTATCAACCATAATAAAATAATAATAAGCACAGTTCTGCTGGATGTTCTCAGAAAAAAATAAAAGAGCTCACCCAAATAATGAACAATGTGATATTCTTAAAATGTGTTCTTATATGCTTTGCATATGATTTGTATGTAAGTACTTTCAGAAAATATAGCTGTTTTAAAACCCTTGGCCTAAGGGTTAATTATGTGGTAAAGGAGGATTCCATTTCAATCCACAGGACCAGAAGAAAGTGAAGGAACCCTGTCTTCTTCTACCTCAACATTAAATTAATTTGGTTTTATTGTCATTAATATTTCCCTAGTACAAAAAAAATCTTTATTTCTCATATCCCAGGGTCAGATTCAGATTCAGGGTCAAATATGCTACAGCAGCACTGAAGCAGTGAGGGTTAAGAACCTTGTTTAAGGGTCCAACAGTAGACCGACCGTGCTCAATAACCCAGCACTCTAGCTACTGAACCACTAACGTCCTCATTCTCAGTTCAGATCCTTCATAACTTTTCCTAATTAATACAGGTGTTGTATGGCTGTGCTTGTGTGTGGCTTTCTGTGAACATCTCTTTCATTTACCACAGTTTCACAGAAGCAGCAGAATCGTTGGATCGGCCCGACGCAGAGTCAGAGTGGTGAGTCATTTCTCTCTCTCTCTCTCTCTCTCTCTCTCTCTCTCTCTCTCTTTCTCTCTCTCACTATCATGCTATTTGCCACAAAAACACACACACACACACACACACATATTCTTGCAGAGTTCTATGAGAGAAGGCACAACTGAACTATTTCTTTGTCGCATTTTAAGTGTCCTACCACAGGAACCATGGTGGTCATCTAAAGAATGATACAGTACAGAGGCAATCTTATCCTGGTGAGTACACACACCCACACGCACACACACACACACACACACACACACACACACACACACACACACACACACACACACACACACACACACAGTTGTTTAGACACAAATGTTTTGGAACTGTTTACTAACTTTTCATATTTAAATAGCTCATATTTAGAGCAGTCAATTATTTACAGTAGTAATTAAAACATTTATAGCTCAATCATTGGCAGCCATTACTACTCAACACATTTTGATTCTCATATTTGTCAGGTTTGGAGAGGCTCTCAGTAAATCCCAGCAGAGAGCCTTCGTCAAACAGGAACAGTGACTATGATTCATATGGCTACAATTAATCACCTCGGCCTGTGGGATCATAGCGCGGGAGCAGCAGTACACTCAGAGTTGTGTATATGATCATAGGATGGGTTTGTATTTATACCTCTGGCTCTGTGCTGTTGTGTTCACTGGAAACAAGGCAAGAAATAAACCAGTTCAGTACAAAACAACTGAAACAATGTGAAATATTAAAAATGCACAAACTGACATATAACTGAGAGTTTTAGGGAGGATTTTACCACATTTTCATCTGTTCCTGATTTCACATGTAAAGTGGTAATCAACAGAGAGAGGTAAACAACATTATTTATTTATTTGCTTGTTTGTTTATTATGAGAATTAAGGCAGCAGGGGTTTCTGAGTTAAACTGTATATCATGAAATTTAGATTTCTAGGTGAACAAGTTGTACTAAAGTCACAAACTGAACAGCATTGTCCCCTTAAAAACACAAGAAAACAAGCATTTATTTGTTACAATAATGAGAAAAACATTAGTGAATAGATTCAGATAATCAAAACATTTGCTGTGATCCAATCAGCTACATCACGTTATTATTTATTAACGTTTCCACATTTTTCATGTCATACCCACAAACGTCGATGTAGACCATATGTAGACGTAAATAGACCAAGTAATTGTAAATAGTGGTTTTTAATATTTTTTTTACAAATCTGTAAAATGTGGCATTCATTTGTCCTGAGCTCCTCTGAGTCTATACTTTGTAGGATCACCTTTCACTGTTATAGCTACATGTCTTTTGAGGTCTCTACCAACTTTCCACATCTAGAGCCTGATGTTTTTACCCATTCTTCTTTGCAAAACAGCTCAAACTGTGAACACCAATTTTCAAGTCTTGACACAGATTTTCAACGGGATCTAGATTTGGACTTTGACTGGGGCATTCTAACCCATGAATATGCTTGATCTAAACCAGTTCATTGTAGCTCTGGCTGTATGTTTATGATGATACTAGAAGGAGAATCTCCACCCCAGTCTCAAGTCTTCTGCAGCCTCTAACAGATTTTGCTGCAAGACTGCCCTGAATTTAGCTCTATCCATCTTCCCATCAACAATACAAATGGGACTTCTTACATCACTGGTCATACTGGATTTTTTCAGGGGTATCAGAGGAATAGGGGGCCAAATGCAAATGCACTTTTCAGATTTTTACTTATTACATAATCTGTATGTAATTATGTATCATTTTCTTTTCACATGTAATTGCTACATTGTGTTGGTCTATCACATAAAACACCTATAAAATACATTGTTGTGAGTGTGATGTAAAAAAAAAAAACGTGAAGATAAAGACAGAAAAGTGTACTCTGGTAAACTAATCACAATAACAAAACGCAAGCCAAACAACATGCCTGTCCAGCAGGAGAGGTGCTCCAATTGGGCCGCTGCACCCTCAGGTCAGAAAGTTTATTGTTTTGTAATATATATATCATTTATCAATATTTGCCATATGTAAAGTGTGTCTAAGTGTGTGTCTATTAGCCTGCTTTGTCGTCTTATGTTAATAATAATAATAATAATAATAATAATAATAATAATAATAATAATAATAATAATAATAATAATAATAATAATAATAATAATAATAATAATACAGGAATGTTGTTTTTGTTCATACATGTTATACATTAAAATTAATATGCAATGGTAGTTTGGATGAAGTGTTTTATGTAATGTTTCTAAAATCTACAATAATAAAGCTTGTTGAAGAACTTGTTGGATCCTGATTGTTGGAACCCTCTGAATGCTTTGGGAGGTGCAGAGTGGGAGTGAAAGTGCAGGTGATGGTGGGAGTTTGGTGGAGGGAGGATATGATGTAAATATGATGTGAATGCATGGTTCTGCAGCACCGTGGTTTCCTGTCAGGTTTGGACTCACTTCCTGTTTGTGTTATTTCTGTCGTTCACGCTCTTCCACTGCCCTAAAAATACTGCAGCATCTCCCTGTCAGCTGCTTCGCCCTGCATTCCCACAGGCCCTTCTCTGGGAATTAAGATCACCCTTAATGAGAGCATTATTTTTAACTGCTGATGTTTAATGAGTTTTCTGCTCACAGCTCTCAGCTTAAAATGGATAACATCACACATTAATGTATTAGTGAGACAGACATGCACAAGCACCTCAGGGTTAATGACATAAGTGTGTGTGTGTGTGTGTGTGTGTGTGTGTGTGTGTGTGTGTGTGTGTGTGTGTGTGTGTGTTTATACTGTATATGTTTACTTTCTTATGTTTGTATGACTCAGCATTTCTCAGTGCATATGAATTATGTTAGATATTTATATGTAAATAGAGAGAGAGAGAGAGAGAGAGAGAGAGAGAGAATGACAATGAATCACACAGTCTTCAAATGTTTGTTATTTAACGTAAACATTTATTCACATGTTCTGTAGAAGAAATCTGTGCATAATAAATATTATTATTGTTGTTGTTGTTTTTGTTGTTGTTGTTTAAACATTAGGAATTAGAAGAGTCTGGGCCTATAAAAAAATTATTAAGAAGTAATTGAGGCAACACTCATACATGGTCAACATGGGAACAACTAAGGAGCATTAGAAGGCCATCAGAGACAAAATCGTGATGGGTCATAAGGCTGGCAAGAGATATAAAACCCAAACAGCTGAGTCCCTCACTGTGTTCAAACGCAGACTGAAGACCCGTCTGTTTCAAAAGTATTTAACTCCATAAAGATTTATTCTGAATTTTGTTAGCCCCCAATCTGACATTTGTGTTTGACAGGATCTAAGCGTGAGGAATCTCTGCATTCTGGCCTCGTCTACTATTTAAGGATACTTTCTGAGTGAACAGCAAAGCACTTCTGTAAGTCACTCTGGATAAGGGCGTCTACAGAATGCCATAAATGTAAATGTAAATATGTCAGTCACCATAAAGACTTTAAGGATCAATATAGATAGAACCTATTAATTTCATGTGTATATACCATGGAGTGTATGCTCTCTCTCTCTCTCTCTCTCTCTCTCTCTCTCTCTCTCTCTCTCTCTCTCTCTGTGTGTGTGTGTGTGTGTGTGTGTGTGTGTGTGTGTGTGTGTGTGTGTGTGTGTGTGTGTGTGTGTGTGTGTGTGTGAGTGTGTGTGGCTGACAGAGGGTGGGACTGGGTGGTTGGGTAAGTGCAGTGTCGTTCTCATCTTCAGGTCAGAGATAGGGATTAACTCTGTAGTTTGAATGAGGTTCCATCAGTGAACAATGACAGCTGACAACAGATTACATGTACAGATTAGCACAGCGAGAGAGCAAATTCCTCCATCTCTCTATCATCCAGCCCTGTCACTCGATTTACAGGAATCACATGCGCACATCCTCGTGTAATAATAATAATAATAATAATAATAATAATAATAATAATAATAATAATAATAATATTATTATTATTGTTATTATTATTGTTATTATTATTATTATTATTATTATAATTATTATTATTATTATTATAATTATTATTATTATTATTATTATTATTTATTGTTTATGTTGGATGATCATCACCCCACCTACTCCCCAGCTCATCCCAAACGTATTGGATGGAGCACCATTATTCCAGAGAACACTGTTCCACTGCTTTACAGCTCATTGCTGGGTGTTATACCCCTCAAGCCCAAATCTGGCATTACAAAAGATGCTACAAAATGAATGTTCATATGAGTCCTATTCTATTGGTAGTACTTCTCTACAGGGACTAGACAAGCTGTGCATGTACATTTGCACATCTGTTTCAGCAATGGGTGCAACTTATATTTAATGAGTACATTCATTAAAAGGGGTGTCAAACGTTTAGACATATAAATTGAGAGGGGAGCAGTAAAAATGTGGGTGTTTTGTTTAGTATAGTAATATGCAGAGAGGAAAAGCATGTAGGGTACTGAGACATCTGTATTAGAAGTGTCTGTTTGTGTTTGTGTGTGTCTGTGTGTGATGGCGGGTGGCTGATTGTAATATTAGTGGTGGGATGCTTTGTGCAATTTAATGCTATAGGTTTATGCTAAGCTCTTTGTACCACAGACATTGTCTCTAAGCTCCTTCTGGTATTACAACTATCAGTGTGCTGCTGAAGTGTGTCAGATAAAACACAGATTTAATGGAATATTCAGACTTCCCTGATACACACCCCTCTCCCTCCCTCACTTCCTCCACACACACACACACACACACACAGACACATTACTTATAAGAAGCATCACATTTTTATGTATTTTCATGCACATTTGTATGTATTTTCAAATACATAGCAACGAAATGCAGTTAGCATCTACCAGAAGTGCAAAATAGTAGCAAAGTGCAAACAAGAACTGTGCAAGTGTGCAGTGTGCAATAAGTAGGCATAGTGCAGGAGATCACAGTGTAGACAGTTATAAATGTGCAGTGTGCAAGTTATAAATGTGCAATATGAGCAATATGTGCAAATATGCAGACAGTGGATATGTAGGTATCTCCATAAGCATACAAGCAATGTAAACTGTATTGAAGAATAACTGTTATGAGTTTCCGTATCTTAACAGCAATGGTAATAATATGGTAATATGCTAATAATGATATGGTAATGACAATAATAAATAATAATAAATAAAAGCAGCTCTGATTGGTGAGTGAAGGGAGTGTGGTGAGAAGGGCAGTAAGTATAGATAAGTATGTAGACTAACTATTTATAACTAACTAAAATTATAAATAATTTGCTGTTAATCTCGCTTAAGTCTGAAGTCTTTATTTTTATGTGAATTAAGAATAAAAGAATCAGTGTATGATCAACAACACAGAATTATACTCCACAGCTCCATGCTGGGGGGCTTTATACCCTCTAGCTCATGCCTGGCATTAGCATGGTGCCAAGTTCATATTCAGATGTGTCAATTTTACAACTGCTTCAAATGCTAGAACTCAACTCAAGTTCCAGTACAGAAGATTTAACTTAAAAAACAAATGTTACTGCAGCACACCTCAATATTCAACTTTTTAACAGAAAAATTGGATTAGAAGATGGATTAAGCAAGGTAGGAGTTAACATGCTGAACACACTCTCTCTCTCTCTCTCTCTCTCTCTCTCTCTCTGTGTATTTGTGTGAGGAAGAAAAAGATCGAAGGAGTACAAGTTATAACATTTAATCTATATTTCAACATAAATAATATGCAATCTACCTTTGGAACAATATTGACCCTGTGTTTACACTGGTAAATAAAACTGTCAATATGCCACTATGCTCTGTAAAATGAGTGAATAATGGGAGGAATTTGGGGGCAAACTTCATGAAATTATGCCTTTGTGTTAGAACAAAAATGATGTATTAAAATTTCACAATTAATTTTGCCCGTTAACACATTCATGTTGAGAGCACATTGCAGCTGATTTTGCAGAACACTTCAGTAAAGTGTTGCTACAGCATGTCAGACAGTGTGAGGGAGAGAAACCTGGAGTGTTGTTTGCTATTTAATAAAAATCCTGGTTCTGAAATCTGCTGATGTGAAATGGAAAAAGGGTGAAGAATGGTATATTTAGACTGATCAGCCATAACATCAGTACCACTGAGAGGCATACTGGAAAAAACTGACTATATTCATCTATACTGGCATCTGTCTACTGGTGGGATGTATTAGGCAGCCAGTCAAGAGCCAAGCAAGATTTTGTTTACACTGACCTCTGCATTATTTTATCCTGTTACTTCTTATTGCTCACTATACTAAGCTTAAAAACGACATATTAATAACTGCTTAATTGATGATTATATGTGCTTAATTTTGACCCAACTAATGGCAAAGATCACAGTAATCAGCAAAATCACAGTAAAGAGTGAAAATGTTCAGCCCTGATTTACTGGGTGTATCATTCATTTGGAGAGGCACTTTATTGTTGGAGAGATTGAAAAAACAAACAAACAAAAAAACCAAGGAGATCAAAAGAGATGGGGGGGGAGAGAGAGAGAGAGAGAGAGAGAGAGAGAGAAAGGATTATTTACCATTTAACATGAATAAATCCGTATTGTGTGAATCTTGCACAACAGCAATTGAAGGACACAGAGAGAGAGAGAGAGAGAGAGAGAGAGAGAGAGAGAGAGAGAGAGGGAGAGTGTTATGAGGCAGCCATCCAAGCTACAACAGCTATAGATCAAGAGGAAGGAATGATTTTTTGTATAAATCTGGTATAAACGAGGAGAAGTTGACTAATTGCAAAATCATTAATAACCGCTCTTCTTACATCTAAGAGTAGAGGTCAGTATTCTCAGCTTAAAATCAACACTGGAGGATGGACTTACGTCAAATGAGTAAAAAGTCACAGAGATGCTTTAAAACAAGTGAAGATGCCTGACGAGAGCAGACCAAATTCTACCTTCAGCTTGACATTCATGGGAGGCCAGACAAAGGAGGTACGAAGAACTTACACAAACTCTTCAAGTCTGGTAAGGTTATCTTTGATTTAGGATAACTGAACAGAAAGTCTGACATCATAACTTACTGTATTATATGAATTTGAGGAGCAAACACAACCATAAATGAATATAGCAAGAGACAAGATGATGTTATGCACATATACAAAAAGGTGCCACATACAGAAACTATAAAGAACCATGGTTGAAAAAGATCTGTGAGCAGATTTAAAGTAATTTTTTGTGTTGTGTTTTAGGGATGAAGTTATGGGTGTGATCGGACTATCCGGTATGAGATGTAGCTCTTTCATTATGAATCTGATAATCCTCTGCTGGTCTGTGATGCTCTGTAAGTCTGAACCCCTTTAATCCCATGAAATTCTCACGAACAATTGCATCCTGATCTTTAATATATCATTTACACTTATTGGCAAAAATAATAACACACCAAGAAGGAGTTGTTGGAATGGAATGAATCTTTCTATGTGTGAATGTAATGATGACATGTAAGTGATTACAGTATTAGAGGGAAAAGATATGTTTACTGGGGAAACACGTACAATTGAAAGGAGGCTCTAGTACCCTGTCGGGCTCCTCTAGCCTGGATACAAGATGAGATTCTGTTGCGCATGAACATGCGCAGTAAACATGCACCGGAAGCTCCTTTGACATTTAAAATGGAATTTGAGTTATAAATTTGAGTTAAAAAATAATTTTAACTGTTTTCTGAGCTGGATTACTCACTGCCATGTTGAGATAGGGTAAGTGTTCTAGTCTGTTATTATATGTGTATCACGTCTGTAGGTTACTCTGATCCCGAGTTACTAAATGACATGTTCCTGCCCACACAATGCAGATCTCGGTTTCTAAGAGTTAAGGGGATTGTAGAAACATTTAAGAGTGCTACACAATGTAATCTCCATTCTTTTCATTCCTTCCATTTCCTTAAACTCAAGCCCAGGCCCAGCCTCCCCCTACTCTCTCCCTCCCAGCCCGAATCACCGTCTCCCCTCCATGGCATTCTCTCCCTCTGTCTCAGGCTGACCTGGGCCTCCTCTTCACCAACTCCAGCCCATTCTCCTTCACACAGTCCCTGCTGCTCATGCCTCCTCTAGGAGCTGCCTCCAAGCCAGGCCTGCATGCTGCATTCGGACCTTACTCTGTCACTCAGGTACATTGGTCATTTCAGTAGCAGTCACTTCCAATACACTGCAAGTATTTTGTTAAATTATATATATATATATATATATATATTCTATTGATTCTTTAAAGTAATAAAATAATTTGACCTCTGAATCTGAAGAATTTAAAAGTAATGCCTTATATGCACAATCAAAAATGTTTTCAGCAGCTGAACAAAAGTTGTATTTACCACTCTTACTCCAACCTGTCTCATAGTCGCCCCCTTTTTCCTCCTCCAGCTTGTTTCTGAACCCATTGCTCCTCTGTCTCCTCCTCTTGTGGCATATCTACTTTCTAAAACGGTTGTGCGAGAGCAAGAGGCTAATCGAGGAGAGAGGTTAAAGGTCAGAGTGCTGTTCCACATGAGGGGTGATGCTACCAGGGGGACATGTGTGAATCTTCATGCTTTTAAACAGACAGAGGAGCAGAAAGCCTCCTGCATCACTCAGGTACTGGAAAATGCTTCAGCATTAAGATCTATACAACTGGTTTCACAGCATTCCAAGACTGTAGACTAGATCTTAATGGGCATTTACAGTCATATCCTTATCCTTTAGTTGTTTACTCTAAATACATAACCTAAGGGTTGATGTTCTGACAACTGTCAGATCTGCTTCTTCTGAGTGACTCTATGCTGTCCTCATATGCAGAAAAGGCACAAGTGTCCAGAGGGCCCACTAGAGGGCTCTGTACCAGCATAAATTTACATTTGGTTGGCCAATACACAAGTCCGTAGTATAGGAATCAGGAGTATAGGAATCTTGCAGTCCAAGACTGGGGTTGCCTAACCCTGACATACACAGGTGTAGGTCTGAAATTAAATGTGTGTTCATTTAGGTGCTGATCAACTTTACAGTAAACAAGCACTAAGACCCTGTTTACATCTGGTCATTTGGATTGGCTAATATCATGTTTTGGACCGGCCAGTGGGTGTCCCTATGCTCCTAGTCCTCCTAGAAAGTTACTCCAACAAAAGCAGTGTAAACTCTTCTTAATAGTCTTGATTTTGAAGTACCAGTGAATGAGGAGGTGTCCCAATACTTTTGTCCATGTACTGTATTTACTATATGTGGGTAAGAGATATTATAGAGATATTATAAATTACAGAATGAATGCTTTGGGTAATGTCTGTCACTTTTGCCCTTTTCCAATCTCTGACCTCTGTACTTATCTCAAAGCCTCCTCTTGGACTGTGTGTGGTCACCATGACATTTCCCAAGGACTGGTTTGAGCCTGACCAGACAGTTCACCAACACCAGAGCAGTCAAACCTTCAGACAGCGCCATCCACACAGAGTCCGAGCTCATAACCACAGCCGGAGACAGCAACTCTCCTCAGCAGCCCTCCGAGCCAAACCTGGAGCCTTTACCCATAATGTCCAACTCTACTACTCTTCCTTTGGCACTGTGACCAACCTTAAGATATCACCACCTAGATGTGTGGACGACAAAGTACACCAATCCCAGAGAACTCTTTTCTATGTTGGACCTCTGACTCTTGAGGACAAAACAACCAAAACTAACAAGACAGAACCGGGCGTTCCCTGCTTAGACTGCCTTGAGGACGAGGAGCTGTGGCTGAACTCAGATGTGCTGATTCGCTATTATAAGGGACCTGTGCGAGCTGGACGGCCAGTTGGAATATCAATAAATCTAAGGTCGAATTTTAGCGGGGAATCCATTATTGTGAGGTATGACAGACTCGGTTTATAGTTAAAGATTAGAACTATTGATAAATTCACCTGTCAAATCTACAACACATTCTTTTTTTCAGATTTAAAGTGAAGAAAGGTTTACTGTCACTGCAAACTCAACCTGCTATGAACTCTGACCTGTGGACTATCAAAGTGGAAAGGACCTCGGGCTCCAAGCATGAAATGATTTCTGTAATTGCTCGAAGAACTGGTGCTGTTCAAGACCCACTCGGGTGAGTGTTGGTCTGAAAACAATCCCGCTGAGAAGGATTTCTAAATCTATCCATACATCTTATCTGCTTTTTCATGATGGGTCTAGAGCAGTGGTCTGGTCCTGGAGGTACCCTTGCTCTGCACATTCTAGTGCTTTCCCTGCTGCTAACACACCAGATTCAACTAATCAGCTCATTAACAGACCATTTCAGAGTTACAGGGGCTATGTTAAGGCACTAAAATGTGCAGAGCCAGGGTTAAGAAACTGGTCTAGAACCTACCAGGAATCACTTGGCACAAGGAATATCTCAGCAAGGAATTCTACTCTACACTGGCCCATTCTTCTCTAATACATGATGATGGGTCTCCTTGCCTTAATAACAGTGTCTGAATAATCAGCTCTGTTGGGTAAGGATTATATTAGTGTCTTGAGAGAGAAATTCAGATGAGGTCTGATGATTTTTCCTGATCAATCAATGTCCCCAGTGTTCCATCATGTCTCCTTTGATTTCTGTTTCAGCACTGTGACTCTGAGACAGGTGGCCTGTCTCTCAGTGGAAGGTTTACGCAGGAGTTTCGGGGTTGCCATGACAGTTGCGGCTAGCTGGTGGGTAGAGTTCTCCATGCACAGTAGTTCAGTGGTGCCACATGGGGCAATGATGAGCTTCCTGTCTTTCACAGACCGAGAGATATTGGGAATCGCACCCATCACAGAGGTGAGTCACCCTGGATGCATGCTGGTGCAAATGGACCAGTGGTTATTTCCGTAAAAACCCTAATTAGGCTGAAACTGTAAACAGGCCACAACTGAACAAGCATCACAAATGTAGCACATCAAGGGAGAGAAAATGCTGCACATTTTAGTTTGCACATTTCTACCACTTAAATGTCATTGCACTTACACTTTAGTTGAGTTTATCATCTTGTTTATGAAACACTGAAAAAGTCTCTTTGTTTTCTCCATTAACAGAGCAACACTATAATCAACACAGCCATCTTGACGAGCCAACCAGTTTCACTCCCTGTGATAGTACTCGGAGTGGGGCATGATGGGAAAGTATCAGATATAACTGCAGCAGTAAAGTGTCGATCAACCAATGAAGATATCGTTAAGGTAATTAAAAGACTATTATTATGAGTGGGTTACAGAAGAGAAGACGATTGAGCTTTAATGTACATTTCTGATAAATATATATAAAGGCATGGCAGGTCATCATGACCTTGATTATCATGATTATTAGTCCCTTTTCTGATTAGAACATTGATGTTTGTTGGGACTCTAAAGTGGCCCTTAGTGTGTGTGCCCTACGATGGATTAGCGCCCTGTCTAGGGTTGTTTCCCGCCCTTGCGCTCGGAGTTGCCGGCTGGGCACCGGCTCACCCGTGACCCTATTCAGGAATAAGCGGTTCAGAAAATGGATGGATGGATGGATGGATGTTTGTTGGGTAGGTGTACTCTGAATCAAATACCCCACAGCAGTGGTTCTCAATTCTGGTCCTGAAGTAGCTCTGCCATGCTTGTTTTAGAGATGTCCTGCTGTAACACACCCAGTTCGGCTCAACAAGGACTCAACCCTGCCCTGCATGTTTTAGCTTTAACACCTCACCTGCAACTCTGAAGGGCTTGTTAATGAGCTGAGTAGTTGGAATAAGTGTGGTGGGATCAGAGAAAGCTCTAAAATATGCAGGGTAGGGGTGCCTCCAGGACCAGGGTTCATTAGTGGGATCAGGTGTGCTGGAGTTAGGGGAAACTCCAAAACCTGCAGGGCAGTGGTACTCCAGGCCTTGTATGAAGAACCACTGCCCTGTGACATTTGCAATCGTGTAAGCTGGCTGCCAACTCACTAAAAACAATGAATGAACAATTTTGACATTTTCAAGAAGTAGAACTTGAGTAGAAACCACATCCCTGCTGCTTGACTACGTTAGTCAGGTTTATTGAGATTTTGAGCTGATGTAAGTGTGAAATAGTGATGACATGCAAAGAAAAGGAGCAGCATTGTTGCAGTACTGAAGTCAGGATTGGTAAATGTATGAATATATTATCACTGTCCAATGAAAGACATGTGTCTTCAAAATGCTCACTTTACAGGAGAAGGCAAAAATGTTCTTGTCATCCACAATACGGAAGACAGAGTGTGCAGAGAAGCTAAAGCAGGGATGCAAAACTCCAGCCTTGGTGGGGAGCTAAAACACACCTCATTCAGCTTGTTAGTTAATTATGAGACAAAGTGGGTCTGATTGAGTAGAGCAAACTTTGCTGGAAACTGGCTGTTTCTGTGTACCCCTGTGAGCAACAGGAGAAAAACTATGGGGAAAATGGAGAACGCTAAAAATGGAGATATGTTTTTCATTAAACAGAATTGAAATGCATTTTAAAGGATGGCATTTTGTGAGTGCACCTTGATACCACTTTCTGTTTTACTCAAAAATTTTGTATTCACCACCAAGGTGCTTATTAATCTAGTTCTGCAACCTGCTTAAATGTCTCTTCGCATTATCTGCACATATAATATACATGTATAATAATATGCACATATATATAATGTGCTTGTCATCTTTATCTCTTTTTCTGTCAGGTGTCAAATGATTGTTCGGCCCTTTTTGTTGATGGGAGTGAGTCTGGGATGGGTAGTACCTGTGTGGAAGTGGAGTTCTCTCTGGGTACACTGAGGGGCTCTTTATGCATAACTGTGTGGGCTCCTGTGGTTCCTCTCCGTATCTCTCTCTCTGATTCGGTACTGAGTCCCATCAGTGGCTGGAGCTACCACACAGAGAGTGGGTATGTGCTACTCTCAGACCTCCTAAAACAATGAAGGCTAGATTAAGGGATGATGAATATTCATTGCTTGGTATGCATGCTGTGGTATTAATATTCACTCAAATCATATAGATCTATTGAAAGCAGTTGAGTGCTTGGATAAAATAAGAATATTATTTGTCTTAATTTTCTCCCCACCACCTTCCACCCTCAGAGGGCTAATAAGACATTGGTAAACATAGATTGCATAGTTTGGGAATCAATGAAATCATCTCATTAAATGAAGCATACCAGGTTAAAGGGAATACGAAGTACATGGAAAAGAAGAACTTCTATTGTAGTAATTAATATTATTAACAGTATAATAATGATGAATAATGATAATCTGTATTACCAATATATGATAACATGCTATCATATATATTCTTATGTAACAGCAACAGCAATAATAACTAACAATAATACTAACAATTATAATTGTATAATAATATCAGGGTCAAAACAGAACTACTCATCAAGACAAATAATACTACTTTATTTATAACACAAATATTTTGGGGTGTGTCTTTGTTTAATGAGCAATATCAGCAGATTTCAGATTCCACAAAACCCATTTACAAAAGCTTTTATCGCAAGACTTTATTGAACTCATAAATGTAAAAGTTAGTTGCAAACATTGCTTTGCAATTAATGTGATTAATAAATATTTTGATTCATATATAGAACTATTTAGTATTTTCTTCCTCTGATTGTTTAGACTATTTCTAACTTCATAATTCACTTCTATAGTGAACGTATTTGGCAACTTTTTATAAAGGGATTTATTGCATGTCTGCATCTTAAATGTTTGTCCTCATCTGCATTTTTTCTGTCTGATTGTTTTCCTCTCTTCTGTGTCTGCTCTTCAGATGCAGTCCAGTCTATCAGCGGTCCACAATTCAGGTCCTTGCGCGATTCAGTGCTCGACCAGTGGGTCCAGGGGGTCAGCCGACCTACATGCTCGGATCACCTGATTGGTTTGTAGATGTGACGAACTTGGTTCGTGATTGGCTGAGAATAGACAACCCGCGTGTTGCAGCTCTTGATAAACAAAATCATCTAATCGGATTGGAGCCTGGTTTAACTTCACTGCATGTTAGTATCTGAAAATCATTGTTGAAATGTTTGAAATACCATGAAATTCAGTAATTTGTACAGCACTTTGCAAAAAGCACCAGAGTATACTACATTTACAAAGTGATATAACTGGGCGGTCGGTTTTTATTTACCTTATACTTTATTGATCCGCTTACAAGGATACTTGGGCCTTGTACCAGTTATGGATAAACTATTAAACTATTAAGTTTTTACCAGCTCTGCTCACTGGTGGTTGGATGGACTAAAATTTCCAAATAGTGCCACAGATTGTTGACTGTTTGAAGATTCTAGAACATTGTTGAACCTCTCCTTTGTTTATTGTTTTGTTGTTTTGTACACTACCCAAAAGCAGCAGAAACTCTGAGAGCCTTTGTTATAGTGCAGTCAGAGAAGCATTTTCACATTTCTAATCAGGCCTGTAATCAGTTACATTTATCTTCCATGTAACCACAATTCCCAGTTTTCCAGCAATTCTGTTTTTTTTTCAGTAAGTGTATAAATTACTTTTATTACAACTATAAATCCATGCTACTTTTTAATCCAATAATTTAAAGCTTAGTTGTTGTTGTGTTCTTCCACCACATATACATTTGCTGGTCAGATAAATAGGTTTAACCTGTTTAGATTAGATACCAAAGACATTTAAATATTCTGTATGAAACATACTTTTGTGGGCTACTTGAAGCATAATGTGCTGAAAGAACACGTTCTTACCTTTTGATTGATTTCTTTTTGTTTATTTCCCTTTACCCTTCTTTCTTAGGTGATATCAAGTCAGTGGGATGGTGTGCTTGGCAGTGCTGATGTCTTTGTGACTTCTGAACCGGTGGCCCCCGGTGACCTCTCTGTGCAGTTAGTGGGTGGACTTGGTCTGTCAATTAATCCAAACCCTTCTCACCATTCTGTTGTCACAGCAACAGTGATGTCTCACAACACACTCTATAACCATGGGCAGGTGAGCAGTCTTCAGAGTAGTCCTAATAAAACTGATCATCAGAAAAAATGTAGTTGCATCCAGGAGGATTGCAGTCCTATTCGGAAGGAAGATAAAGGTTACAAGGACAATAAATTATAGAAAATTAGACAGATGTGGACAAAAAAATTGAGCTGCACATACATAATATTGTCTCTTAGTATGGCACTGGGTATAACGCAACAATCCAGTCGTCTTGGAATGGAGTTGTGGAGGTTCCTGAATGTGTCACATGAGTCCACTGTAATATCCGCACGTTATTGGTAGAAAAGACCATCCCACTTTCAGGAGCCCTATGATGCAACTCCTCTCAAATTCTTACAACTGCTTGAATTGCTTTAGAACTCTTCTCCGAAGCATACTTCACTTGCCAAGGACGCTATTAACTCAACAGCAAGATTCGGCATGAAAAATGGGTGCAATGGGACGTCCTTATATAGTCAGTCAGGTACAGCAATAAGGCCTGTCCTTACTTATGTCAGATGTGCAGCAAGTGTGATAGTTTAATCCCTGTAGGTTGATTCCTTCTTTTTTTGACAATGAGTGTTTTATCTTTTTACAAATCATTCTACTACTCTGCTACTCTTTCCTAATTCTTGTTGATGTTTTGGTCCTTGTCTCTTAGGAAGCTTCTGTCAGCATTTGGCTACAGTTTGCTGATGACACAGCCATTCTGGTCTCTGCATTCAGTGGTGTTCCTTTCTCTCTGCACCTCTCCTCACTTGCTGAATCTGTGGTTGTTGTTACACCTTCCCCGTCACAACGTGTCCTAGCACAAGGAGATGGTGGAGGGCCTCTTGTGAAAGCAGAGCTTCTGGTCTCCACATGTGAGCCTGTGTCTAACCACATTGATGTCGACGGGGGCCGAGAAGGGAGTGGGACTCGGAGACTGGCTAAAGGCTCTGGATGGATAAGAGTGAACTTAGATGCAGACTTGTGGCCTATAGGAAGTGAAGTTGAGGACTTTGAGATGATCAATGCCTCTGACATGCTTGTGGAGTCAGACAAAGAGGTGTATGGTAATTCTGAAGAAAAGGAGGAGTTACGAACACTGAACTCCACTCATGACTATGACGACAATGCTGGGAATGGCATGATTGCCAGGAATGACTTAGAGAGGGCCGTATTGACACCCAACCACGAGGAAAGTGCAGTTTATTTTTCTCCTGGGGTAGAGAAGGAAAGTAAGGAAGGAAAAAGTGGCAGTCGAGAGTTGGAAGTAGGAGTTGGAGCTGTTCTCTCTCTTCTGTGTCTCTCCTCCATCCTGTTTCTCATTAATTGCCTGCCATGTGCACTGAGAGATAATAAGAGACAAATGGAACAGGAGACAGATGGTGAGGAAGACTGTACTGAGGAACATGATGAGGAGGAAAAGAATTTACGGAAAAGACAAGAAGTGGCAATGTGTGATGATGAGTATGGAGAGATGAACTGTGTCAAATCACAGGTTTGACACTTTGAAAATACTCAGAAAACATCTAACCCAGTGTTTCTTGCCCCGACCCCCCTGCCCCTGCTCTGCACATTTTAAAAAGTTGGGTCGGGATTTTTAAAGTCGGGTCTGCTGGGAGCAGGTAACCCTCTTAATGGGCAGGGCAGGGGGACAGGACCAAGTTTGGGAAACACTGATCTAACAATTTCATATGAAACACCTTTCATATTTTGAACTTTTCCTACAATGTTTGTTGTCTGCCTCAGGAATAGCACAGTAAAGAAGAAAAATGTAATATTATCTTATTTATTATCCACACGTGTGTGTTTTTGTCAACACCAGAGATAGTGAATCAGTCATTACATGTTTTTAGTCAACACAATTTTACATCAGAAAACCTGAGAAAAAATGTATCATAATATCAAAGAGCTTTTAATATAGAACATCCCATCTTACCTGACATAAGGATCATGTGTAAATAAAATGTAAATAAAATGTTTTTTATGTTATCGATCTTTAAGTGTTTTTCATTTTATGTGCATTCTCGGGTTTGTTGATCAATCTGAGCATGTCCATTAGTGAAATCACATATTTACATTTTCAGCATCATATAGAACAGGAATGTGATTATAGAGAAGAGAGAGTGAGTTTCAGTGGAAATCCTCCATTGAGGATAATGGCTTTATAGATTTGTCTGATATTGTTTATAGTAAAAAGTCCTTATTGGTAATATCCCAACATGTTTTACTGGATAGGTAAGTACCCATTGCTGACACAGGTCTGTACGTGTCTAATAGATCATATGACCCCCATTTTGCCTGATGCCAGGTGGAGGTTAGAAGCCACCCAGCACTGAACTGTAGAACTATGCATCTACTTGAAATAAGCAATTTCAGTATCAATTTCTGAATAACAACAACGACGTTTACAATCTATGTCAGCCAGCTTAGCGCTCGACACTCCCTGGTGGTCTAGTGGTTAGGATTCGGCGCTCTCACCGCCGCGGCCCGGGTTCGATTCCCGGTCAGGGAACAAGCTTTTTATTCCCGCTGCTACAAATGTTTTGTATTATTCTCAGCTTCACTAAATCATTATGTTACTCACACTTTTCCAGGTCGCCCCTGGGTCATGAGTCATAACCATTAAAATATGAAATGTGACGTGAATATGTATGTCATTTGTACTAATACAAACACTATTCTCGACCAAACAATAGCAGAGTGGCGCAGCGGAAGCGTGCTGGGCCCATAACCCAGAGGTCGATGGATCGAAACCATCCTCTGCTAACTTTTTTTTTTTTTTTTTATTATTATTTATAATTCAAATCCAAACGCTGAATAAAAAAAACGCTGCTGTACAATGATTATGATTATTATTATGATGATTATCTTCTCTGTCTCTACTGTATTGATGCTGCTGCTGGAACCTTATTTCCCTGAGGGAACACCCCCAAAAGGGATCAATACATTTGTATTTGTTGCTTTAAACGTGACATAGTAAATAGTAGGCAGATTAATGTTTAATCCATTAAAAACAAAAAATGTTTGCGCCCAACGTGGGGCTCGAACCCACGACCCTGAGATTAAGAGTCTCATGCTCTACCGACTGAGCTAGCCGGGCTGTGAAAATGCGCCCCACTCTGCTGTAGAAAAGGGGGAGACAAATGCAGTTGTTCTTATATTCTTATATTGCCCTCTACTGGACAACCGTGCTAACATTTCCAAATGACAACCTGATGGGATTCAAAGACATGGAATTTGGAAATCAACAGTAAGTAACAGTAACAGTAACTGTTTCTTTATAGACACAGTTTTTATTTTTTAAGGTTAATTTAATAAATAACACAAATTAACACATAAATTTAATCTCACCCATGTTTCGTCGAGGCACTTAAAAAATATAACACATTGATCAATGAAAATGTAAGATATTGCATTTTACTAAAGAATCAGGTCAATATTTGAAAGTGATTTAAACACGCAGCACCAAAAACACACAACACAGATGAAAACTGGATTGATTTTCTTTCCAATCTTTTACTGAGAGAATGTACATTTGCAGAGAGTGATACATTGTTGTCCTCCTTAAAAGTACTGTGTGAAAACGTCCTTGTGTCGGCGGACACAAGGACGTTTGCCATTTTCACAACTGAGCAGTCATATTCTTTCATATATTGCTTTGCTTTTGTCTAAAAAAAGTGGTCAGGAGGTAGAAGGGAATAGTTATTTCTGAGACTCGACAAGTTCACAGTTGAAGTTCAGGGCCAGTGGAGCGGTCAGCGAGGTAAACGGAGTTGTGGAAGGGCTGTTCACTGTTGGACAGCATTATTATAAATTAGGGCTAATTAAAATATAAGGCACCAACTTAAGATTTAGAGAAGCACCACATCACTTTAAAACACTCTGGTCCAGCACAGCCATCAGCAAGTCTGGATCCGATTTATTCTACTTATCACTATGCTTGTTATTCCTACAAACTACAAAGATTTCAGTCAAATGTTTATAAAAAAACAACAACAATAAAAAGTCAATAATTTAATTAAACTCCTCCACAGGAAGCCGACTGCTGATGAGTCCTGAGGTTGCAGATCCAGGCAAAACGTTTCCCGCAGCGGGTGCAAGTGAACGGTTTTTCTCCTGTGTGAACCCTCTGGTGCTTTTTCAGGTTTCCTGCTTCTGCAAAGAGCTTTCCGCATGTCTCGCACTTAAAAGGCTTCTCTCCTGTGTGGACCCGCTGGTGAGCCTCCACATTGGAAAGCCCAGTGAAAGCCTTTCCACAGTACTTACAGATGTAGCTCTTCCTCTTCCCCTTCTCCATGCGCTTGGGAAACTGCAGTCCAGTGAGTGAAAACCCAGGCTGGGTAAAGTTTGTCAGCATTTGAGAGTTCATTGTAACCTTCAGGATCGACTCAGTGACATTCTGTCTGTTTGATTGCTCTAATTGGACCCCCTCTGTCCTGCTGTAGTGACTCAACTGCTGGGTTTGCTGTGAAATGGCAGTTGTGGTCCACTCCGGTTCTACTCCAAGAGGTCCCCTGGAGTCCTGAATCCTGTTAGAGGACACTCCATCTACACCTTCCTGAAGTCCACGAACAGTCACCGCTCCTGGCTGGACCAGCACACAGTCCTGGTCTTGGTCAGATTCAACAACGTAAGAACAAGATGGCTGACTGGAAGAGGAATCATTTGCAGTCCAGCGTGTAAACAGAGACTCCACCTCTCCGGGTCTCTCAAATAGGGTGTTGTTTGCCCCCAACACATCGACAGACATCTGCATTTTTCTTCGCTGGGTGCTCTGGTTTGAAAGTGGGCTGGTGACGCTCTCCCCTCCCCCTTGGAGCTGAGAGTCAGTGCCAGGGAGATCCCAGACTTTGACTCCTATTGGTGCTGCTGTACCTCCTCTGTGTGGGAGAGCAGGATCACGAGAATGTAAAGAGCCAGGAGTCTGAGCACCAACCACATCTGGAAATCAGAAAGAATGCATCTGTTATGACCATCTTTAATCTTTAGAACAGGAGATACTAGGCTAACAAACACTGGTGACAATCAAAGTCCAACCAGATCTTAACAGGATTTGCTCATAAAAATCTATGTTGTTTATTCCAATATGAGTGTAAATGTCAGATCAAGTCAGCCAATAAAGTAAGGCTTTGGGCATGTGCACAGAGATACAGCTGCTGATAACGCTAATCTAGTGTTTGTTATCAACATTATCTTAACACCTCCTACTGTGAAGTAAAGCAGTGTGCATCAGACACCAAACATGCCTTGGCTGATCAGCTACAGGAGGGGTCACCTGAGAGCTGTCTTTTTGAACTGCATTTAAAAGCAGCTTCAGTACAATCAATTACACACTTATTGACTCCACTATCAAATATTAAGCCTAACTTCTCTAAAATGTTTTTGTCTCTGATCACTCGTGCTGTGTCACTCACTCTGTATGGTAATCTGTACTCCTGCAGACTGACTGGAGATTGTCTTCTTTTCCTGTTCTGCTGCGGGTTCCTTTGTAAGTGATGAATCCAACTCTTCCGACTGGAAATAACAAAACATCATTGTTTTGGTTTGACATGCAACAAACAAACAATCAAACAAATGAATGCAACCCCCAACTGGATATCATCAGTCTGCTGAAGATGCTTGATGATACAGATACCAACAGTTACCACAGTATCATCCACACTAATTAGCTTCACTTCCCTGAGGGAAGCCTCCAAAGGGATCAATAAAGTTCTGTTCTATTCTATTCTATTCTATTCTACTAACCTCCTCAGCTCCCAGGGATATTGTGATTTGCGCAGGCGAGGAAGATATTCTGCTTCCACAAATATCGGTGCTGGACTCCACAAAACCTAAGAAGCAGAGAAGACAGCTTTACATGATGCTCACTGGAATAATTCAAGATTCTAAGCAAAACACTAATGTAAAGTAAAAACCCTTCATATTACATGCATATAATGTTCAGTTGGTTTTTAGATGTTAGGTTGATGTGGTATACACATTTGTTACAAAATGCTGATGTCAAAATCTCACTCCTCACTCAGTAGAGCATAATTTAATGGTTCTCAATCCTGGTTCTGGAGTACCACCGCCCTGCTTGTTTCAGTGTTTTCCTGCTGAAACACCCAATTCAGCTAAGCAAGGGTTTGTCAATTCAATAGCTGGATCAGCTATGCAAGGCAAGGCAGTGGTACTCCAGGACCAGGACTGAGAACCATTCCTCGATGCTCCAAAATCTAGTAAATAGCCTTCCCTGGACTGTAGAGACAGTTACTCCAACAAAAGCAGGACAAACTCATTTTAATGCTCCCGATTTCAGAAGAAACTGTGAATGAGCAGGTGTCCTAAGACTTTGGTCCATGAAGCAGTAGTACTGCTCTACATCATCCTGTCTATTCAGATATCACTCAATGCATTTAACCTACTTCACAGTAGGTTTCTGCAACTTTCTGCTGCAGTCTGGCCATGCCTGCACAACCCTTTCATTTCTCAAATCTCAGCTTAACACCTTCCTGTTTCCTGTACACTACTCCTCTTCTCGTTTGTTTTTTGTTCTATTCCATCAGATGTCAATTATCCTTAGATTTAAGGTGCAATTAGAGGAAAAAAAAGTCACAAAAGATTGTCGAAAAAGAGTGAGAGCTCTGCTTTAGCCCACTGAATGCATATCTCTGCCTCATTCTCCCTCCCCCCTCCCGCCTTGACTCACCATCTTGCACACTCATGCCTCCATGTGTCTGGCTGTCTCTTCTCTCCTGCTCTGAATGCTCCTCCTTGATGAACAGCACATCTGGCTCCTCATCCTCTGTCTTCTGCAGCTGTAGTATAGAGAGAGACCAGACAGTATTACCATCCACTGTGAAATTTGTCCAGTAAAAAACTTCAGTTCTACCTAAAATTACTGAATTGAGTAACATGTTACTTTGAATACACAAAGGAAAATGAATATGAATATATTAGAAGAAGAACTGGACACTTTGATCAATTCACACGTTAAAAAAGTAGAACTTGAAGTGGTTTTGTAGTATAGAGGTCTGGTGGTCCACACAACCACAGCAGCAATGTTTATGTTATGTTTAGTGTTAAATACTTGTTATAAATAATGATACTGGCAGACAAAAGCTTTTTAATTATAAACTACAGTATGTCACCAAGGGTAATGCGTGGGTCAGCATTAATCAGTATCACTTAGGCAAGTATTAAAATGCAGTTCAACAAATTAACAGAACTCAATTAAAACTGGTTGTTCAGAAAATATCTGCACATTTTTGAGAGAGCTTAGGGTCAGCCAAGGCGTTACTACTGATGGCATTCTATATCATTTATAAAGACAATAAATGTATTTCATATGTTTTGGAACACTATGAAAGTTTATTACATCTGATCATTGGATTAGTATGTAGTTTATTACAGTGTTCTGACAGAATTTGTTAATTTTTTAGAATACATGAATTTACTTTAAGTAGATTTATGTTGCTTTAGTTAATGCAGTTTTAGTCACAGTGGCAAGTTAATTAATGATCATCGTCTTTTTCTTTTTTTTTTTAAGTACAAATTTACGTGTAAGCACAGCTAAGCAACTGGAAATTCCCTAATTTTTTATACTAGCACTGTTATTTTTATAGTTTTCTCTTGGGTCCAAGCTAACATGCCTCATACTTAATCTAGAGATCACACTCTAAACTATCTGTGTGCAAAACAAACCTGTATAAACTCATGTAATCTCAGCATAGGTGCTTATACAAGCAGGCATTTTAATAGACTTGTATAAAAGCCAGTGCTTGTTTTATTACTTCACTGGAGACAAAACAGTTGCGATTAAAGGTTATATGTATTTTTATTTAGACTCAGATGTATTTCACAAAGCAGGATTTCTCAGCAGCAAGGTAATGGCCAGTGAACACGCATCCCTTACCTCTTCTCCTAGTCTTGAACTCGGCTGAAGTTACAATTGAGATCATCTCCCACTTTGTGAAACACTTCTTGACTGGTCAAACTGGTAACGTGTTTGGAAGAAAATGAAATCTCTCTACCAAGTGTTCAAAGCATCAGATATTTTAAACAGAAAACAATTCCTTTCAAAGGAGCAAACAAAGGCACTGATTAGTCAACGTTTATTTTCTTGAGTCATACAATTCCACACAGCTGCCATTGAAAAATAACTACTTTGGCATGACAGGGATTATGATTCCATATCTTATATCTTTCCACGTTTCCACATTAGATAAGGTTAGGTAAGTAAATTGTAGTGAATCATAAAAAAGTCCTCTGAATCCAAGTGCACAAAACAGAACTGAAAAATTCCTGTGTGTAAAGAAATATTATAAAATCCCTTTGCTACATGCAACTGGGTCCATCAACATGTCCATCCAGTCAGTTTGAGAAATATTGGGTCAGTTTTTGACTGCCCCAAGCGACAGTAGTTCCTCTGCTATCAAAACATCTGGGTGGTACTTCTGCTGGTGGGTTTTGAGGTTCCTAATCCAGGCGAACGTCTTACCGCAGTGGGTGCAGCTATATGGCCGCTCCCCTGTATGGACCTTCTGGTGCTTCTTCAGGTTTCCGGCCTCCGCAAAGAACTTCCCACATGTCATACATCGGAACGGTTTCTCACCTGTGTGGATTCGTTGGTGGATCTCTACCTTCTTAGGACGGTTAAAAGCTTTTCCACAGTATTTGCAACTAAAAAGTTTCTCATGAGGGACTCTTTCACTCCTTTGCCACCCAGCCCTTGGTTGGTATAGGCTGATGGCCTTGGCATGCTGCCAGCTTTCCATGCCCTGTCCGACTGAAGATGTCGATGCCACTGCTGGAAAGTCACTGGTCAACTGCGACTGACTGGATGCAGGCAAGTTGACGTTATTAAAATGTTCTATTGGGACATCACTACCAAACCGTTGCAAAGCCTGATGTCTTCCAGGTAAATTACTGCTGTCCCAGACAGAGGGCTCGTCCCCTTCTTCTGCAGATTCAACCTCTATGACTTCGGATTTCTGTGGGGGATGCTCAGACTGGCTCTCAGTTGTATTGTCAGTCAAGTACGAACAAGATGGTTGCAGTGGGTCCACATCGTCACCCTCTTGCACAAAAAGCTCCCCCAAAGGGCCGCACTCCCCACTCACACCAAATCCTGTCTCTGACTCTTGTCCCAAAGGGTCTTGGGATAACCGATCAGTGTTCTCAAACTGTGGCTCAGATTTTAGCACTTTTTCGGATCCACTGACCTCCAAAGCCTGGCGGCGTGTCCTGGAGTGGTGACCATCTGATTTTTCCAGCTGAGCAGCACCATAGCCTGCCTCACCACCCTCAGATACAGCTTCAGCCACTCCTGAGAAGAGGGGGAGAGGTAACAGCCATGAGCTATGCTACACAATTGGCTACAGTAATCAGAAGGTCTGTTTAGATGAGCAGTTCTGCCTTCAAGCACACTCCCCACCTTCATTCATGCACTCACCATCTTCTCGGATGAACAGCTCCTGCTGCTTGTGGCCTTCATCAGAGGTCTCAGCCTTCACCAGCACAGCTTCTGGTCCAGTCATGCCATTGTCTCCAGCCTTTGGGGAAATAACACACGACAGTTTGTATCTGAAAGGTTTACGAGCAGATGGGTTACATAAGTCTTAGGATAAACTGTGTAATTTTTTAGAACAGCACTTCTCAACCCTGCTCCTGGGGACCTTGCATCTACATTTGACAAGTCTGCACAATTTCCCAATTATTATATTTATTCTGGAAGATTACCAGAATGCTATATTCTAATTATATATTTACTTGACCAAGTCATTGAAATAGACGACAGTTGGAGTTTTATTTGGCTTATTTAAAAACAAATCCATTCATCCTACAAATTCAACATCAAGAACAACAGCCAGATTCTAATTATGTCAAAAAATTAAAAAGTGTTTAAAAAAATGCCTGCAAATATATATGATGTATAATGATGTATTTTTTTATATTTTATACGGATGGACGGATCTGTAAGAATTTGCTTTCCCCCTCTGAGATTAATAAAAGCATCCTGATTTTTTTATAAACTTTTATTCTGCTTATACTTTATATCTCGGTTATTTTTTCTTTCTATTCCCTTCATATATTTTATACTGATGGATGCATCTGTTATTTTTATCTTTATATTCAATTTGTATATTTTATACAGATGGGTGCATCTGTAAGAATTTGCATTCCCCCTCTGGCATTAATGAAATAATCCTGATCCTGACAAACTAATTTGTGAAAAATCACCCAAAAAAAGAAGGGGGGTGGGGAAAGGTGACCAATAATCACGTGAACACTCACAGGTGAAGGTCACGTGATTGTTAATGGTCGCAATAGATCAGTGTGGGGGTGGGAGGAAGAGTCCCCAGGACCAGGGTGATTGTTAGTGATTGGTCAACTGGGCTGGTACTTACCGCGGTCTCGTTGTCCTTCAGGACTGGACGATCAATCGCCACGTCTGTGGCAGAAGGGTCCCTCTCTGTCCACAGGTCCTCGGTCAGCTGCCTGCCGTACAGCTCGTCTCGACCTGAGAACATATCTAAGAGACAGGACACGTTAGGTTAGGGGGGCGGTCAGCGCACAGGCCGTGGAGCTCGTGTGTAGAGGGGTGGAGAGTGCGCACCGGCCGCCGGAGCCCTGCTGTAGTCCCGGTACTTGTCCGGCAGGGCGCCGCTCACTTGGACGCGGCTGGAGCGGTTGAGCGAGCTCTCCCGGATCCTCCTCTCCGCGCAGCCGCGGGCCATCCTAAGCTCCAGCAGATGCAGCTTCCTCTTCAGCGCCTTGTTCTCGCGCTGGCACTGAGACATCTGCAGACTCATCACGGCGTAGTCGTCGTCCACCAGCTTGCAGATCTCCGCCACCGCCGCGTTCGCCAGAACCTCCATGATGGAGGCGAGCTGAGTCTGGAAGGCGAGACGGTTCGACATCGCGCCAACGGAGCTGCTGCGCACGGCGGCCGGACTGCTGCTGTCCCACTGAAAGGCCGGGAGGACAGGGGGACGGGGGACTGCCCGAGGACAGAGAGAAAGGGTTTAATGGTGGGGAGGAAACGGCGCCGTATTGTTACCGTGTGCTGTTGATGTCGTGAGCACTTCCGGTTGTCCCGGAGTAGTGACGTAGGAGCGATAAGTCTATTTCGTAATTTAGTTCAGTTACATAAATTAATGTTTTTTTTCATATAATAATAAAAAAAAAAAAAAAAATAATAATTTAGTTCTGTTACATAAATTAATGTTTATTTTTTTATCTTAGATAAACTGCTAATAATAATAATAATAATAATAATAATAATAATAATTAGCTCTGTTATATAAATAATCTTTATTTTTGTCTTATTAAATATATACTACTACTAAATCATAAAAATAAAAATTAGTTGTTATATACATTTATATGTATTTTTGTCTTATAGATATACTATTACTATTTCTGCTACTATTACTACTAATAATATTAATAATAATGATGATAATTTAGTTCTGTTATATAAATTAATCTTTATTTTTTTCTTATATATATATATATATATATATATATATATATATATATATATATATATATATTGTTAATACTTCTACTACTACTATTATATAGATTAATTTATTTATTTAATTAATTAGATATACTTAGATATACTACTACTGTTGTTACTACTACTACTAATAATATAGTTTTGTAATATGTTTATTCTTGTCTTATAGGTATACTATTAATAATAATAATAATAATAATAATAATAATAATAATAACAACAACAACAACAACAACAACAACAACAACAACAATAATAATAACTAATAATAATTTAGTTCTGTAATAAAGCAATAATGTTTGGTACATGGTGTTGAAAATGGTATTAAAATGAAAATTAATTAAAATGGCAACCCAAGCCATAACTTAGTTCACCAATAGACAGTGACATATTTTTATTGATGCAGTCTAATTCAAACTCAAAATTAGATATTTTAATAATTTTAGAAACTATGATTCTTATTTCCTTGAGCTCAAAGGCATATTGATAAACACCATTACAAAAAGGTCTTGAAACATTTCATGAATATATGTAATGAATAAAAAATATCACAAACCTAAACTTTTCATTATTACATTCATACATTTCTTGTTATTACCACTTGGTGGCATTACAGCTTTGTCAATCAGTCTCAGTATACAGTGCCTTGCGAACGTATTCACCTTCTCCATTATTATTAAATGGAACCATATGGTACCACAACAACCCTGCCAAGAGAAGGCCACCTACCAAAACTCAGACCATGCAAGGATGCCATTAACCAGAGAGCCAGCACAGACAAAGGTAACCCTGAAGGTACTGTAGAGTTCCCAACTTGAAACTGGAGAATCTGTCCATATGACCACAAAAAATTCCATGTATTGGAATTGCCTAGTTAAAGCCCAGACCTTAGTCCAATTGAGAATCTGTTTTCAGACTTGAAGATCTAACGTGAAGGAGCTGACGCAGTTTTGCCTTGAGGAATGGGCAAAAGTCCCAGTGGTAAGATCTGACAAACTCATAGAGACTTATCCAAAGTGACTTGCAGCTGTAATTGCCACAAAAGGGGGCTCTACAAAGTACTGAGTTTAGGGGGTAAATAGTTATCCGCACTGAAGTTTTCTGTTATTTTGTCCTATTTGTCATTTGCTTCACAATAATTAATAAGTTCAAAAATGTAGGCATGTCCTGTAAATGAAATGAGGTAGCAAAACATGAAAACTTTCAAGCAGAGTGAATACATTTGCACTGTACATACATTTGTTAGATGATAGTGGCAGAACATTTAACATGTGAATATATTTATTTAGACACCATTTATTACATACAGTATAAAGACTTTGAATAAACAAAATTAATACATGGTTAATTGAACATGCTCATTGCTTGTTTTTGAATCGCTGACACTTTTTCCTGTATGCAAACTCCAGTCCCTCACCTGCCAAGGGTGCCCATGAGGGCAGTTGATCTTATTCATTAGATAATCCTATTATACAGTTCATATACTCCGCATTTAAAAGGGTCCAAAGTGAGTGAGTGTCCAAAATGTTGACAGCAGGACTATCATGCATTTATTGCTACTAGAGTTTACAGGGTAGTTTGCTATCTACTGGTAATGCCTCCATACACATGATATGGTGCACTATAAATAATGCACTATGCACAATATTTAGTGTAAAATCATGCATACAATTTCTTTTTTTGCAGTCAGCATCGGTAGAGGATGTAGATGTGGGAATCACGTTTTGCTAAAAGCCCTGGAAAGGCATATACAGGCACTGACTAATAAAATGGCCAAGACTGTTTAGTCTCAGGATCAGTCTAAACAGAGGAGAAACAAAGAAGAGTATCAAATGTAGAATCAGTACATGACAGTACAGCTAATAAAATATGTAGAGCAGATAAACAGGGGGTATGAGGGGTATGATGGGGTGAGTTGGCAAGTTAGAGTAGAAATCTTTTGTTAATACTCTTGATTTAGAGGCAAATTAATGTACAGGTGTACAAATACTTTTGTAACATATTGTTATTAAATAAAAACATCTTATTGTTCCTTTAAATCAGTCCAAGAGTTTCAGAAATAATGTCATGCGCTCTGTGGTCTGTAGTCTTGTCTTGAGATTTTTTGGTTTTGGTTGCTTTGTTGACTTGACTGTAAATGACAGTGTTCTCATCCATCTGCTTTTTTTCTGTATCTGACCTGCTTTCTGATGCAGTGTGAACATCCTCAAGTGACTTGTGAACTACATTATGGATTGGTAAACTGTAGATAGGTTCTTCCTTACTCTGAGCCACACCTCCTGGTTTCTGTGCTGACTTTGGTATGACATCAATTACCTCAGAGTACACCGGGTCAGGTGTAGTACTATAATGAGTTGTTTCCAAGGCAACAAGGTCTTTGACCACGTCAGTATGAATGGAGCAGGCACACATGTGGGTGGTAGGGATAGGCCGGATTACATCAATGGGGTCGGCATACACAGGTTCTGTGTACTCACTATGGTGATGAACAGACCTACCGTTTATAGAAGTCTGTTGCAACCTGAGAGCAATTTCATCAATGGGAATCGAATACACAGGTTCAGACATGCCAATGGATTCACCAGGATGTCTGTGTGAAGTCTTGACATTCGCAGCTTGGATGAATGCTGATTCAGCTATTCCAACTGGACATGAGCTAAGAACACTAGGTGGGTTCAAGTTAATGCCCTCACTGTTTACACTGGAGTCAGAGCTAGTGTTGGCAGTGTCCAGCAGGGAGCCACTGATTGGTCGTCTGGGCAAAGGGGAGCTAGGGGATCGTGGAGAGACGCTACCCGCAGAGACACTTAGGCTTCTCTGCTGGTGAATAGCCAACTCCACCTGGCGAAGAATCTCATCACTTTGCTTGGTTTCAAAGCAAAAGGTCCCGGGACCAGATTCACATCTTCTGCCAGCTTCGATTGAGAACATTGTCTGGAAAATGACAGAAAAAAACAACTAAACCAGAATACTGTACAGGTTTGGAACACAGTTTATAATCACTGCACTACAATAACATGCCAAAAGTTGTGAGAGCGGTATATAAATTGAGTGGTGTTACCTCAGGAAACAGCTTGGAATTGTCTACGCTTATAAATTGTGAGGGGTTATGCTGTGAGTGAGGCTGAACACTGGTACCCCGGCTTATGGCAAGGTCACATGAATTACTTGAGTTCAAGTTGGACATTCCATTTCCAGAGGTGTGCAGGCATTTAACATTCCTCAATCCACAGTGTCACATGTGTTCTGGGAAAAAAATCATAGAAGGCATTACCACCTACAGTGGACAGCACAGTGGCTACACCCTGGTGTTTAATAATCTTGACCAGCAGCATCAATCTAGATTTGTCTGTGTGAACAGATAAGCAACTTTGGCAGAATTCACATCCACATTCAATGCAGGAGACCTGGCACTCATATCCCACAGATCAGTTGGGCTTCTGGAGCTTGCATGGGCTGTAGGCGCAGAACACATAACAGCATGTCTCTGTTGTCTTAAGTTGTCCAGAACTGGTTATATAATATAGTACAGGTACACACTTGACAGTGTGGTTCAAGGAATGTCAAATGCCGGCTCAACTTTGAAATGGAATGTCTCTTCCCGTCCAGAATCCACTATCATTCCTTGCTCAAACTGATAATTCATATCACCTTGTCATGTGCACGCTGGCCAGCGTTCAGTCTCATTTGCAAGATAACACGTCATAACTTATACAGGTGTGAGCATTCCTAAGCTGTCCCCTTTGGTAACATTTTATGATCAATTTTACATACTGATATCTGTGACTTTTGGCATGTTAGTATAAGTTTTTAAAATAAGAGACATTTTTAACATTAATGCATCATACAGGCAGATTATGTAGCATGTTTACCTTAAAATAAAGGTTTCAGAATAATGTTTATGCTCCATTGACATAAGATTGGGATCTATTGTTGCTACTCTGGGCTTGGCACACCACTAACTGCACTATGTGACTTTGGTGAAGTGGGCAGGACAACTCTCAGAAGAACTGTATTACAGGATAACCCACATCATATTTTTTTAAATCTTTAATTGTACTCTACAGTGTCTGTCCATATGCTCCTTTCATTATTCTCACATCCTTGGACGTTGGAAATTTTACACTCTAATGTTAAAACTGGATCCTCTGAAGTGTAGGTATGTGATTGCCCTCCATGTCTCTCTGGCTTGGCCTCTTCAGACAGTATACATAGTTGCTGTTAACTTACCTTGTCTCGTCCATATCGGCGCAGTAGCCTGTATGGCCATTCCATTACACGCAGCCTGCTGGCAGGGTCCTGGAGTATCAGAGTGTCCTCACCAGCCTTCAGCCAATATGTCCCTTGCAGGCCACATTGCAGTGATGCCTCAGTCTGCTGCATATTCACCCAAAAGTCAAACACTGTAAGGAGAGAAATGTTGAAGCTCAACACACTGTCCAATTCAGGAGGAAGATGGTTTAATGTGTTGCAACTTTCTAGTGACACACAATACTGTTATGTGGCTAGTAAAACAGAACTGCTAATGGGGAAGTTACAAATATTTATTGTTCTGGGTATATGAAGGTTTCCTGGGAATGTACAACACAAATGATCAAAGGAAATGACAGCAGAATGTGAAACAGTAGTTGTGACTTGAGTGCATATGTTCTGAATTGGTTCTTGATTTGGTCACGTAGTTCTAATTTGAACAGGATCATAACTTTATGTGGGGGTTCTTTAAAATGATTTTAGTTGTAGTGTGTGTAGTTTGTTGTAGTGGTTCTTCTATGGCATCACTCCAAAGACTCATTTTTGGCACTTAAAACTAACATCTAACATCTGACTATCTAAGGAATCTGATTGGGGTGGACGACTCCAGATCTGGAAAGGTGGTCTCCAGCAGAGTTTGCCAGTTGCCCTACTCAAACACACCAGATTCAACTACAGTTTGAGTGGGGCACCTACTAAACTATGCTGGAGACCGGCCCTTTATGAGTTGTACACCCATGCACCAGAATGGGCCAGAACCAGCCTCCCAGACCAGGGTTGATCAAAAATCAACTCAAATGGCAATGAATATTTGGCCAAAATATGTCCCAGAGCTGAGGCAAAAGTGGCCCAAATACGACCCCAAATGTGTCTACTCTGGGTCCTGCATACAGTCTGGATATGCCAAAAATAGGATTTGGGTTGGTAGTCTGAACATAGCCTAAGAGTGTCTCTCAGTATTTTGTAGGTCCTACTGTGGCTTTGGTGGCTGCTTCACACAATGTGTTCATAATATTTTCTTAAAATGATCTAAAACATTGCCTAGGCATGGTTCTGGAGATCTATCATATCTGAAGAGTTCAGGTCCAATACACCTTACTGTAATATTCACATATGCCCTCAAGGACTTACCTGGATCAGGTTAGGATAAGGGCCAAACTCATATCTCCAGGACCAGGACTGGGAGCCTTGGATCAAACCTCTCCACACATTTCACATCACAGTCTGGTAAGTTCCTTAATGGGATTTAACTTTTGTATACTTCAAACCACTTAATTGCTTGAGGAGGGGAGTAGAACTTTGTATTGATTTGTTGGCGTGAGAAGTTGCAATGAAAAAGAGATTGATTCTTTGATACACATCCAAAACAGCTGCTAACGTTAGTTTGACTGAGTGATTTCTTTTGACTGTTAGTATCATAAAAGGCATTCATACGGTGGTGAACAAAGAGTTTAATAACATAAAATTAAGGTATCCTAAATGCACAAACCTTCTTCTCTGGAAGCGTAGATCTGATTCTTCTCCATTTGTGGAACCTGCCGTGGCACAGTGCTGCTTCCCTTCTGTTAAAAACAGAGTAACATGTAAAAAATGCAGACAGAAATATCAATGAAGCATAATAAAACTGGGAAGGGTAAGACCATGCTAATGGAAACAAATTCTCAAGTCATTGAGCCTCATTCACCAGTATCTTCTTAAGAATTATTAAATATCTTGTTGAGAAACATCCTTAAAAAAGGTTCACAACATATTTTTAAAACCCCAGAAATGTTCAAAGCTCTGCTCTTATAATAGACGATAGATCCAGTTGTCCTTGTAAATTCAACAAAAAGCACATAGGACAGTGGTGAAAGTCAAAAACCCCATGAGAACTGCTTCAATGACATTTAACAAGAAATCTCTTTTTACGGGAGGTGAAAAGTGCTAATGGTGGTAGTTCTGATCTGTAATATGTAAACCCATACCTGAAAGGCAATGTCACAGATCTTCTCCACCCACTCTCCACATCCTTCCTTCTCTACTGCAAACACCATACTCTTCTCTTCTGTCTGTACACAGAAAGCAGCCATATTGTCTGTGGGGTAGGCCTCTGCATGTGGGGGCAGTCTGACTGCACTGATGCATTCAGATAATCTGACCACTTTGCGGTCAGGCTGTCTTCGGACCATCACCGGTGACCGATCTGTTTCTGTAAGTTCCAGCCGAGCCACGCCATTTCGGCTGCCTGGGTAAAGGTTCAGCCAGTACCGCTTCCACTTCTAACCAGGAGGCAAGGGAAGGAGTGAGCAATACAGAGAGAGAAAGGGAAACACACAGAGAAAGAATGGCAGGATGGAACAAGCTTGAGTGAAAACAGAAGAATGTTTTTGACAGTAATGCTTAAAATTTACAATAAGCCCTATTGAGTTACACTACTCATTATTTTCCATTGATGATCAGATTAGAAACTGCAAAAACACTATGCCTCTCGGGCATGTCTCTGCACTCCACTCAATAATCTAATCTTAATGGCTCTGTCACTCATGATTTTCTTTGTGCATTAGAAGCATCTTAAACCCAAAGAAACTCAATTGGTTGTAAGGCAAGGGAAGTTTAACTATACATCACACTTTGAACATAAAAACAATTCAAAGTGCATGACTTTTTCATTAAAAGCATTTACAAAACTTACAGTTTAACCATATTACTTGCCTAAGGTCTCTTTTTAGTACAGCATAGTGTGCTTGCCCAAACAGGAAATTACATTGATGAAAGAAAATAAACAAATGTACTTATGTACACAAGAGACAATAGGAGAATAACACACATTAAATATGCTAAAATAAAAATACAAATAAAATCATTTGTAATGTTCACAACATTAAACTCGTCTCTTCCAGCACCTTAGATTAGAAAGATTAATAATCACCCTATTGGATGGAATACAGTGGATTAAACCCTGAGGTGGACAAAGTATACAAATTGTGTACTTGTATGAAACTTTATGTTACTAAAGTCCTGTTTTTATATGTTTACTTCAATTAACAATATAAGTAGTACTATATAGTAATACTGGTGTATCTCAAAAAATTTTAATATTGTTAAAAAGCTCATTCATCACAGTTTCATTCAAATTTGAATGGATTACTAATCATGGTATCAAAAAGCTACAAATATATCACTTTGAATATAATTAACATAAAATATGACAGTTTACTTTTTAATTAAATGATCAAAAAACGTTTCTCACAGTATTCGATTTTTTCAGGTGCACTATTATAGTAATGTAGTAGTAAATAGTTGCAAATATTCTAACATCCAAGTTTTTAATGTGTACCAGGTATTTAATTTAAAATTCCAGACACTGTTTTTGCATTTACAAGTTTTTACACCAGACAATGGTGCCCATGCCTAGTTACAGTTAGTATGACTAGGCAGTCGGTAGCAGCAAGAAGTTTTGGTGAAAGGTAGGCTAATTAAGTATTATTAGTACTATTAAGTACTATAACATAATTAATATAACATAAACCTTAATTATAGAAAAATTAAGCACATGTATGTCACTGCCCACTGTGGATTAAACCTATGACAACTGGATTCATCTGAAACAAATGAGCAAAACCATGTGAAGTTATCATCGCTGGATAAACAGCCGATGTAAAGATTATACTTTGAAGTGATAAAAAAACTCCAGTAGGTATTAATTGATTCTTGGGACAACATAACCATCATTTAATCTGCAAGAGAGTCAACTAAAGCTAGTATGTCAAGTGGCTTTGTTCTTTGTTCTATTCAGCACCCAGAATGAGGAAGATAACTATGTTTGAAAGTAAAATAAACTCTCGTAATCAATTATTGTTATTGTGAGACACCGTGCTAGTGTTTAGACTTCAAACATCCCCTTTGGGAATAAACACTTTTTGTAGCAAGAAAATAGTCCTCCAGTTTATCCTTAGTGGGCATCCATTATGTTCATTTTCAGAGTGCTAGGCAGTTGATTAGAGGAGCCCATACCTGCTATTTTTTGGGACAAGGTTTAGGACAAGGAACAAGTATTTAGAAAGCTTTGATATGTGCCTCATCTGGTCTGTCCTAGCAATTATTAAAGTTTATTTGAGAGCTAAACTCCACCAATCATGCTTAAAATAATATTTTATCTCTAATTTCATGTCTTTTGCAGGTCAATTCATCTTCTACTCAAAATAATACATAATTTAGGTTATATCTTAACCAATATGCAGTATCCTAGAACCAATACATTTGATCACATTTATCACTGTGATTAATCGTTGAGGTATATTTAAAGAGGTTCTTTACTAAAGAACCATCTAAATTCCATTTAAAAGAGTGTATAAGAAATCTTATGATAATGACAGTAATCCATATGATTGTTTTAATAGAGGAATAGTTTTGACTAGGGGGTAAAATACCCTTTTAATCCACTAATTAATTGTATTACCCTGGATAATAAAGAGACTAAGAATAATTTAACTGAGTGGGTTTAAAGGGGATAGGTTCTGGCAGAGGTATGCCACAGAATGTATGTGCCTAAGTATGTGTCAGGGTCATTGTGCAACCGAGAGAAAAATGTACGCCTGCCTTTACATGTAGAAACAGAACCTGTTTACTCACTCTCATACCAGCGCATAACTTTAGACCTGAGGCTGTGAACAGAAAGTCTTGTCTAGGCAAAAGGGAACGGTGAACCTCTGTGCCAGATGCCAGACACAAGAACATTTAACACGCACCTTTGCTTTAATGCAATCATGTGTTAATGTAAGATACATAAAATTAGACTCAAATATGTCCCTTATCTTTTCTGATTTTAAACAAAACCATTTGTTTCTTACTTATTAGCACGTTCAGTTAATGACAGGCCGAAGAAACAGTGTCTTACCGCAGAATGTTTGTGGTGTTGTAAATAAACTTCTCCTCGTTTCACAAATGTGTCCATTCCTATAAAGCTGGTGAAGTCGTCAGAGTGTTTTGTCCAGTTGAACTGCACTGAAGCCTGTGAATTTTAACTGACTCAGTCTGAACTGCTCAGCACTTTTAACCATCGCCTTTCTCCGCCCAGCCCAGAGCCCAACAGCAGTCATGTTTGATCTCTCTGCCTGGTGAGATTATGTCATCACACCAGTGACATCATTTCACGTCAGAAGGAGGGCTTGACTGACATTCTTTATGTAGAAATGATACATCAGAGGCAGATGTTTAGTCATACATCCGCAGAAACAGAAACAGTAGCTGTGGTTAAGCATGTGGGGCTACTAAACCTTTTGTAAACTTGAGGATCCAACGTGTGAAACAAAAGCCCACATTGTTTACATTGTTAGACATATGTTCCTGAAAGGAGACCACAAAGTGGTCTTTTTCAGAGGGTTTAGTTATATATACAGTATATACTGCTCCACCTTGAGCTACATTACCGCAGACTTTAGATTCAACCTTAATCCACCTGCCTGATCCACCTAAATACTGCCTTTGTACTTCACATGATTGACTTAATAGTGTCCGTTAGATTTAGGTTAGTGGCCCTTAAACTAAAATCAACTGAAATAAATTATGGGAAACCAACATTCAGAACACCTTAATATACCCAGGCTCCTATTAGTGGTAACACATCTTAATAGCCTGCTGTAGATGTTTTATAGGTAGTTACCTTGTATTTCACTAACATCCAGCTACTGTATAAAATATAACTGAACATTAATTAGGGTTAGTAACAACTAACAACTTCTAAATAACAACCGATTTTCACCAGAGATGTTCAGCACCTATGGATAATCTATACAATTATTTGTATAGTAAAGTTACAGGAACATCACTTGACACTTACAACCCCATCAAACCATTGTGTCATGAAATATCAGTGAGCAAACAAGCTCAGAAAACTGCTAAAATTCACTCATTTCCAACTGAATTAAATCCCAGTTAAAATGCCAAAGAGCCTTCCAGTGCATGTTCACATATATATGCTCAACCTGCTTGCAGACTCTGACTGATCAGCATGAGGGGTGGGGCTAATAATGTCATTAACCCAGATATTGGGTTATAGAGAACAATGAGATTCCAAAATAAATGTCATGAGACGTGATAATACTGATATATAAAAAGACATTCAGGTTGTTTATTTTATTTGAACTACTGTCAAGTATTTTGAACAAATTATTATAGTAAATATCCTGGTAATATAATATAATCTTTACAAAGAATTAATTGTTTTCCTATTTTTCAGCTCGAAAACAAATGAAAATTCAGAGATATTGTCTTTATAAGCAAAAAAAAAAAAAAAATTAAAAATGTAGGTGCAAGTAATTTTTTATCAAAACATGGTCAAATTAATACCAAAATTTAAAGTCTGTTCAAATGAAGACAAATTTGAATAGTATGTCATGTGTTACTGTCTCCTGTAAATACCTTTCTAATGTTTTGGTGAATAAAAGTACAAAAATATAAAAATGTCCCCCAAAATAAAGCCAGGATTTTTAAAGTTAAATGAAATATTCTTTTATATACATTATAGAATATTTTATATTCTTCTTGCATTAATTCAGCTCTGCATATTAATGTAAGTATATCTGAGTAATGGATGATGGGTCAGTTTTGGTCTGTTTAACAAATAGGACTAAGCATCCCTGTCCAGACAGATCTGTCACCTGTCCAGGTGCTATTTCATAGATCTAGATGTTATTCTGAGTCACAGCTGGATTCAGGGTGGTGACACTGGTACAGCATATTCTAGAGACCATTGGTATTTACAGTTTTTAAATTGTTGAGGTTCACTTCTCTGAACTCTGAGCCTCTAATCTGCACAACATTAACGCAATCAACCATGCCACTATTTCTCAAAGTGCAAACCACGTTTTACAAAACACATCACCATGAATGACGAGGCAGTCATTTGCCAGTCAGGACAAAGTGTATTCTCATCAGTTAAACAGACATTTTACACTTCATTACTTCTATAATTTACATTTTAATAGGCCGTAAAATAGAACCCTGTTGGATGCCACTAACTTTTTTTAACTTAAACCACTAAACAAGTACACTTCAGGAATAAACTAATAACTAAATTGTTAATTTTGGGTTTTAGGGGTTAAATGGTTCTTTGCATTGTTGTATGGCTCATTAATTCAAAGAAAATCTCCAATAGATGTTTCCTTATAGAACCTTCAAACATGGGTGTTAGAACCAGGGCCCAGACAGCTCAATTTCTAGGTAGATGAAGCCCCCTAGTGGCCTGAAAAATGAGTCAATCAGTAAAAGAAAATATGTACACTAAAATGACAAAAATATTGGGACACCTGTTCATTCATTGGTATTTAACAGCATTAAAAATTATGTATCCTGCTTTTGTTGTAGTAACAGTCTCTACAGTCCAAAGATTCTCCACTGTATACTAGATTCTGGAGCACTGCTGTGAGGATTCAGTGACATCATTAAGTGAGGTCAGGATGTTGTATGATCCCCAACTCATCCCTAAAGTACTGGATGGGAACATAGTTCTACTGCTCCACAGCTTGAAGTTGGTGGGCCTTTAAACCCATCTAGCCCATTCCCATGCCCATGCATTAGGCATGGTGCCAAAGGTTCATGTGTATCTGCTCCAGAGTCCTCTTCTAAAGATAGAAATACATTTACATTCATCTCCAGAATTCAAACAGAAGTAAATCAATGGCCATTTTTGGATTTTCTTTCTGATAAATTTTACCCAAAAGTCAAATTTCCCAGAAATGAAAGCAACCTGTGTGTCGTGTTACTGCAAATTTGATTTCACCAAGAAATCTAATTTATACACATTGCACCTAAATACAGATACTTGTTGTCTGAAGGCTTCTTTTAGTTTGTACTGCTACAAGGCTGATGTAGCTATCCAGCAGAGGTCGCAAGTAACAAAATAAAAATACTTTGCTACTGTACTGTACAGATTTCTAAAGTATTTGTAGTTCTTAATTAACTACTACTACAGAAGTTCTGACATTTAATAAAATTGATGAATTGTGTGAAATTCTTCTTAACATGAGGTGTTCTAGACTCTTTTCTAGAAAAGTTTCTATCTCCATATAAGTCAATGTAACTAAAAATAGTGCAAGACTGCATATTTATTTCAGGTAGAAACTTGCACCAGGTAGATTCAAGGGGACAAACTGAAAACAGCTGGTCTGCATTTAAAAAGTGAAGGAGGAGGGGTTGATAAATTCAGATAGATGGAACCAGTTCGTATATAGTTGGTTGCAGTAATTGAAACCAAAATGAACAAAGAAAAAGAAAACAATCACAATTGTAGTAAAATAAGTAAATTTGCTCAATTTCAGGTCTGATATATGTGTTGTGCTTTTTAGAGAAAAATCTGATTAAAATGTCATTTGTATATTGCAGATGATGCAGTTCTAGCATAAACCATTATTTATGCACGTTGCCGCTCTAAAAATAAACAAAACCTTTTTGATGAAATACTTTTACTTTGTAACTTGAAGAGTGGAAAATGTACATCATGCCTCAAATTTCACAAAGCATTTTAAAACTGGGACTTTTGCCACCTCTGCAGTGACCATGGGAATCATTAACCCAGTCTTCAATCCTCTAGTTCTCATTTACTCAAGCCAACGAGGCCATAATCTGTCCCAATTTTCCATTCTTCACCTGCATCCTTTGGCAAATACTGCCTCAATGGCAGTGACCTCAGTGGCCACAAAACTTCAAGATACACACCAGGACTATTTGGAGAACATTCATGAGAGGGGAGTTGCTCTGAGCAATACTGAGCTGCTTACACTGGTTATCTGGAAATAAAGTAACTTCAAATCTTAAGCACAACTTAAACATCCCAATTCTGTCCCAACATTTTTATATCTAGAGCCCATGAGAAATCTTGCTTTCTTTGTAAGTTGATGACATCGCCGGCATACAGCCTTGATGAAGATCCCCAGGTACTGCAGCATCATTTGGAATAAGACCAAGATATCCAAAATAGCAAAACTCAAGACATCTGTGTGAACTACTCATTCACACCTAACCAAAGTGTCCCCAATTTTAAAAAGAATTTTACGCTCCCATGTGGAAAATTTGGTATTTTTCGGTTTCTGACATCACTTACATGCAGAATAAAACAATAACACTCTTCAGGCCTTTAAAAGCAATGTTAGATGACAGTGTACTGTTGTAGGAGTGACGCACCATGACAAAAGCATCAAAGAGGGAACCTGCTCTTTTTATTTCAATATACTTTTTTTTCTTCATTTTTGTTAATGCAAGTCGCACAGTGACAGGACTTCAACTGAGGAAAAAAATGTGTGGAAATCGCTCACAGGTAATCAATTGCCATCAGCACCAAACATCTTGAACTGGTCCACCTGCCAAAGATCTGCTGCATCAGTCTCTCTTCACCCCACCCCATTTCCCCTCCCCTTCGACACGTTTTCTCCCTGCTAAACTCCCTTCACAAAGGGAAACAAAAGAAAGAACGGAAAAAAGAAAGAAAACTGTAACAATGCCCAGGAACAAACTGCTAGTCACTATCACAATAGTGGAGATCACATTGCCTCTCAGATTTAAAACACAGACAACTTCCTGGATAGCTAGTTACACTCTGAAGCGGTCCAATGGCAGAATTACACCAAATACCCTGCCCACCCCAGCACCCTGCCCAGGTTACATATGGAGACAGACAAAAATAAAAAGCTTATAGAAGAGCATCCAACACCCCCCACCCCCATCCCGCTTAAGGGCCCAACCCGCCAACCCCACACACCCCCCACTTTTAAGTGAGACATGAGTGGGGGTGACCACTGACCATCAGCAGTCACATAAGAGTCTCTATTAGGGAACCCATATTTGGTAGGTCCCTAGTATTTCACTCCCGGCACAAACTCCTTCGCCTCTGGGTTCAAACTGCTCTTGCGCTGTTGAGAGAGGGAAGAAGAAAGGGAAAAAGAGAGAATTATTTAAAAGATCTTTATACACTTTAACTCTTTGGTTTTAAAACATACACCCAAACTCAGGGCTGCACAATATTGGGGGAAAAAAAAAGTAAAACATTTTTGTTCAATATATTTTGCCAAATTGAGTGTTTCAGGTAAAATAACTTACTGCAATGTCTTCAGCGTTTCCGTCACTGACCGACAGCCCACTGAGCTGTTGCTGAATTTGCCCGACCCCAGGTGGCAGGTCCCTCGCAGGAATGAACCAGTCCTGATCTTCCTCCTCCAACATTTCCTGGAAACAGCGCTCCAGAAACTCCTGCTCCAAAAGCTCTTCTTCCACCTGTTAATTTAAAAGTCATGCAAACATGTTTTCAAACATGTGTTTGCAGCTCATTTTCTTCATGACGATCTGATTTCATCTCAGAACAGTGTGCATACACACAAAAGTAGCCAGTATATAAGTAGGAATGTCTCTGAAAAAGCCCAAGATGACAACACTAGACATTACTTATTCACAAAGACCCATGTGGCTCTAGCTCTCCATTCCAAATAAGCTGAGGTACAGCTCATGAGATGTACCCCTGGTTTGCTGGAATAACAACCTACAGCCACACCAACCCATGAATGAGACTGAACTTAAACTAACCTGTCGGTTGTACTCCTCCTCGTTCTCCATCCACATGTACTCTGCAAAGGGGTTGGACTCTCCTTCCTTGTGTCCATTCACTACACCATCATCTTTCCCAGATCCACTGCCACCTCCTGGTGTCTTTGCCACCTCGGGACTGTTAATATCTGCAGGTTCTGAAAGACAGCCCTGGTATTAATATAATTTAAACACACCAAGCTGAACATACATTAATATAATCCTTTAAAAAGTTGGTGAAATAAAAACAGTGGCTTATTTTAAAAATGCCTGTCTAAATAAATTACCCATCAAGACAGACAAAATGAGGCAACAAAAAGCTTCTTGAGCATCAACAGCTCTTCAGACCTCTTCAGTAACCATTTATTTGTGGCATGATGCACACAAAAGTGTATGGGAAGATCAGACTGCAGAGCCACAGCTCTACACATCTTATCTATAAAGGGTCCTTTTGTTTCCACATAAACAACAGAAAAGCTTGAAGAGTAGTGGTTGAAAATATGCAAGGTAACATAAAATGTAAAGTGATGGTAATGTTGCCAAAGGTATTTTCCTGACATATATTTTACTTCTACACCACCCCTCTCCCTATTCTGGAGGATCTCAAAACCTTCAAAAGCAATGAAGCCCACCAGCTCTTCACGTCTGTGTGGATAAAGGATCCTATGGTTTTTCATAAAGAGGACAAAAACCATGTCATCATAGGACAGGTGAGGCGACATCACCTAGTTAAATAGGTAACCCAGATGTAAACAATGGTGTATACATTTTAGATAACTTTTGCAAACATTAGCAGGTGTTTAAAATCCTGGCAATCCTGTACGCAAGCTAACAGCTGTATACTCAATTGTTTTGGATATTTAAATGCTGCTGGAATGGAATGTGGTTTTGTAAGTTGGTTTTCCAGCTCCAGTCCAACCACTTTTACTGCATAATTTAAGTTTCCCTGGTTATAATACCATATAGTATTAGCTAGATAATTAACCTAATTGCTTCATTAAGTAGGTGTGTGGGAACAGGCATCACACTAAAAACTGCAAGAGTATGTGAACCAAACCATCATTGTTTGAAGGCCACCAACATTGAGTATTGATGACCATGTGGATCCATTTATGTCCCCAATCTCCCCATTTTCTAAAGACTACTTTCAGCATTAGGTTGCATAAAAATGCAAAGCAAGTCATCTCAACCTGGGTTCATGAACAAGATAATGAGGTCAGTGTTCTTCAGTGGAATTTCCAGTCAGTGGATCTAAATTCAATACAACACCTTTGCAATGGGTCAGAACAGGAGATGCACAGCATGGAAGTTCTATAATACCTGTAGCAACTGTGTGACATGAACTATCATTGTGGATTAAGAATGGCATGGATTACAAATGACATACACTTTAAAATGCAGTACTACTTTGCGATTCAACAGAATTTGAGGCTGAAACTGAACAAAATGGAACATTTGGCTGAAGGCTGGATACCAACTAGAGCTGTGCAACATCCATTACGTTAAAAAAAACCTCTATTTTTTCTTATTTTAATGTGTTAAAGGAAGTCATGTTTAAAATGTTTAGCTGCTTGTCTGAAGAGTTCTGTATTAAAGCTGTTTTGAAAACTTAAAATATAAAAGCAGAATAATGTTCAATCCCATTAGATGTGCAGATGCATTTTTCTTTTTTTGCCATACAACAGTCCACAAAGTAACATTTGACTAAAATAAGATCATCGTTTATTAGTCCTGCAGTGTGGAAACTCACAATGTCGCATTGAATAGTGTGTAGAGTTTAATAGTGTGTGTCCGTGGTCTGCTGAGAGCAGTGCTGGTTGTACAGCCCAACAGCAGCAGGGAGGAAGGACCTGTCATACCACTCCTCCACAGCCCATCACTGAAGGAGCTGCCAGGTGCTACCAAAGACTCAAGTATGGGAGTCGTTCTCCAGCATGGATGCCAACTTGGCTAACATCCTTCAGTCTCCAACCACCTGCACTGGGTCTAAGGGGCTTCCCAGAACTGGCCTTCTTCATGAGTTTATTCAGTTTCTTCCTGTCTGCTGTCGAAATACTGCTGCCCCAGGAGACCACTCTCCCTGCACTCCAAACGACCTCACGTTTCTCCGTAGGTGGAGTCTTCTCTGGACTGTATTGTAAAGTGCAGTTGCACTGACCTGTCCAGTTTGGTGTTTAAGTAAACATCCAGGTAGTTGTAAGAATCCACTCTGTCAATGTTAATGAAATGATTGCTGATTTCTTTAAAGCCCTACCAGACAGTAACAGTGGGAAACCTCATCTCAATATCAAATCGATAAGGTGAAATATGATATGACGCGATGAAAACATTGAAGCAACCCCAAAAACACAGCAGACTACATCATTAAATTGCAAATGTCAAACTGGGCATCTGAGTAGTTAGTATAATAAGCTCCACTGGCTGTGGTATTTCACCAAGTTGGCAAACTGAACTGGATTGTGCAATTTGAGGTGAAATTAAGGAATCATGCACTGTTGAGGGTCATCCCTCCAAAAGTCAAACCATCTCCACACAAACAGATGATGTGATTATGATATGCAGATAGACACACACACACACACACTACATATAATTTCAGGAGACACGTGTGGGTTCCCTGGTGGAGATAAATAATCCCAATGTTTATTGTCATCTAGTAAAACCTGATCTCCTTTCATCACCACTGTAAACATGGTAAGCAGGTCTGTTTAGTGAATAATTGCTACCAAACTACAGCGAGAGACTTTGTTTACATCAACAACAATTACATTTTCATAAACAGGCAGATTCCCTTTGAAGAGTGGACTGAATTCTCTAAAACCAATACCAAAGGTGGTTGTGTTGGGGTGAAAATGAAGGAGTGAAGGTGTTGGGGTGGTGTTGGTGTGAAGGTGGTGTTGGTAATGGTGGGGTGAAGGTGGTGTTGGGGTGAAGGTGGTGGTTCCAGTCGGCGGCTATGATTAAACAGACGGAGTTACAGACGGTCTAACAGCAGGTTAGTTCGCAGTCTCAGTGTCTCCGCTCGGCGGTTCGGAGGGAATCTGCTCTTTACTGAAGGCCAACAGACACAACAACCGACCGTGCGCGTGCTGGAGTAACGGAGACTTTGTGAGAGAGACACTCGATCTACAGATCATCTGCGAGCAGTGGCGGACTGCGCCATGAGCTGGAGATCTGCGAAATCGCCACATTGAGCGCGCAGGCCGTCGTGAGGCAGAAGGCCTTCACTCTTTCAGCCCACAGAACACACGTCCCGACTCCAAACATAACCTCCACTACTCCTGTTCACACCACAGCTCCGAACAAACACACAAACAAACAACCCGACGACACAAACCGCCGGTCTGGACCAGTTCTAACTTGGCTCTCGTTGGCAGAACGGCGCTTCGGCATCGCACGTTATTCGGTTTGAACACAAACACCGCGGCGCCACAACAGCAGCCCTACTGCAAAACCACTCACCAGGCATTGTAACGACCCTGTTCTCCTTAAGAACTCCGACGGGACTCCAGCGAGAGAGCAAATTTGGCCTATTTGCAGCAACACTGTTACCTGGCCAGATTTCAATACTACGTCAGTCCGTTCATGTGCGGGGCCTTTCAAACAAACAGACGAGCGCCCCCTCCTGGCCCTGGTTAAAACAGCGGCCAGGACAGCACATACACGCACCAGGAATCAGCTACAGCCCATGTGGGGTGTGCATGAGCACCTCTGAAGAGTACTTCCTCTTCTCACACATGGTGACACCTACAGTTATGTCTCAGTTAGAAATGAAAAGAAAATGTAGGAACATTTTGCAGAACTTTCAGCATGAGGTTCTCAGCTGCGTGTGAGCAAAAACATACTGAAACCGTTTATTACGTCCCACGGTTTTGTGAATCTGATGTAAAAAGAAAGAAAGAAATATTTCAGGGTCAGTAACACAATCTGTTGCAACACTGCTTTTATACAGAATTTTAGAAGCCAAGAATAGCATTTTGCGGGCAGTTAAACGCTGTTTTCTAAGCTTCAAAACTCAGGATCAGAGTATCCTACAGACATGATACACATATTACCCTGTCTAGCCCCCATTGTGTGATGATTTTTAGCTAATAATCCATCTTGGAAAACAGAAAAAATAAAACTTGTTTCCAACTGAATTAAACCCCACTTTAAATGCCAAAGAAGACTTTTTTTTAGTTTATTTAGACTTCAGTAAAGTATTTTGAACTTATTATTATACATTTCTTTGTCAGTCTAATCATTAAACACAAGTCATCAAAATTCTTGCATCCAACAAAAACATTAAGCAAAATTAACAGAGGATTCTAAGGTTCAGAAAAACATTTTCTCAGCAAGACTTTCATTTTTTATTTTACACCAGCAAGCCTTTCGTTGATTTAAGCCATAAGAAACATGAATTTAGAAATGTAAATATATATAAAAAATAAAAATATAAAATAAAAATATAAAATAATATTCTTTGTTAAATGTATTTTCTTAGTGAGGACAAATATGCATAAAAAAACATTAAAACTGAATGTCATCATTGACCCATATGCTTATAATTACTATGTAAGGAATTTTATTTAAATAAAATATCAAGCTCAGACTTAAAAAAAGTCTTTAAAAATCCTTAGAATTACTTTTTTATAGAATTATCTTTAAATAATAAATAATAATAAAAAATAAATAAATAAATACATTGGGCACCCTGCATAGTCGGTGCTTTGTAATACACCTTTTAACAAGTATGAAAGCATTTTAATTCTTGTTTGAGGGATTTTTACCTATTCTTTGCTGAATATATCTCCTAGTTATCTGAGATTATTGGGCCATCTTGCATGTGATGCTTTTTTTAAGGTATATCCACTATTTTTGATGATTTGATGTATAGGCTAGAAGACTGAAATGTAATTGAATTCTTTCCTCTACCAGAGAAATATTCCCTGTGCCACTGGCCAAAATCTCAAAAGATGATCAATTGACCCCAGTGCAGAGAAATGTATTTTTTTTCTCTAAACCCAACCTTTTTGTAGTGAAAATGCAGAGAAATGTTGTTCTGAAGACTCTGAGTTTATCCTGCTTTTGTTGGAGTCACTGTCTTTATTTTCCAGGGAAGGCTTTCTACCAGATTTTGCATTCAGTGACAAGAGAGTTACTGAGGTCATGATGAATGATCATCACCTCACCTCATCCCAAAAGTATTGGTTGGAGGATCATCATTCCAGAGAATAGAGTTCCTGTTTTTCTGCTACAGAGAGTCCTGTACTATTGGCAGTGCTGCTCTACAGGGACTACACAAGCTGTTTAATGTGGATTTGCACATCTATGTGGACATACAGTGTCCATGTCTATAAAGCAGATCAAAGCCCAGATGTGAAAATATGGGAATCCATAAGAATCAAAAAAAGATCGCAGTGGGGTACGGTATGCTTATTTGCATATTACTACTCTTTTCCTGTCTAAATGTAAATTTGCATTTACTATTTAAATTTCTGGGGTTGGACTGTGCTGCCAATGCGTTGTCTATTTTCCAATTTGGTGTTAATTGCAATGAAAACAACGTGGCACACACTGTTTTGCACGGTATAGTCACATTCTTTAATAATGAGAATAGAGTAATTATTGTAAGTAGGAAAGAGGAAACATTACTTTCATTTGTATCACTTACTATGTTCATAATTAACCCCTCAATTAACCACATAAAGAATTTAATGCACTATGATTGGGGCTTTTAAATGGTTGTGTTAGATATTAATGTTTCTGTTCATGTTAATCCTCAAACAGTTATTGCACAAGTAAATATATTCTCATTAATAAAAATTATTTGTGCAAATCAAATCTGTCACAGAAGAATATATTTCATTAACTGCAGAACAAATTAGCAGGGATGGGTTGTATTATACTAGTATAATATGTGTAATGCATTACCCAATCAGGACACTAAAAAAATGTTACTGTAATCCGTTAGAGTAACAGTGAAATGGTTAGTAATTAGAATACAGGTACATTTTAACAATGATTACAAGCGGCATTGCATTATAGGCTAAACAGGATCGCTACATTTCTCATCTTTGTTTCTAATCAAGTGAGCATGCATACAGTTATAAAATGCAGTTGTCTGCAGACTTTTTTATTTATAATGCCAAATATGGAGCTAGCTGAATGCAAACAATGTGTTACAAAGCGGTGAAAAACTTTCACAACAGACCAGAACAGGGTCCACTGGAAGCAAACCAAGAGAACAAAGGCCAGTTCACTGAACTGCTCCCAGCTTCCGGGCCTTTACACTTGACCAAATACACAGAACTTCAAAAGGTCTGGTCAGATCCCAGATCTGGAAAAACACACTAGTGTGAAAAGCCCTCCAATACTGCAAATCAAACCAGCATCAGACCAGCATAGTCCATCTTAGACCAATTTAGACTAAAATGGAATTAATTTAGCTTTTACTTTTACAATCTTATTACATTTATATTAAATTACAAAGTTTTGTAAACTGTTTCCATCAATTCTTCAGAGCTCAGTTATTTTTGTTTATCATACAGACCAACAGTAAGTCATTAACCAATAATTTACATTATATTTCAGTCAGAACTTAACCTAAACTTAACCTTATCCTTAGCCTAACCCTAATCTTAACCATAATGTAAACTGAATAACTGCTTATTGTGAATTATAATTTATGTGCAAAATGAGTGCAAATCATGGTAATGTTACAAAATCCTTGGGCATTTGTGTCCTTGTGCATTTTATTCATATATGTACACATTTTTTTTTAGATTTTGTTGAATCAGAGCCCATATGCAACACTTGCACCTACTTTTATTTATTTATTTATTTATTTATTTATTTATTTGTTTGTTTGTTTGTTTGCTTCTAAAAACACTTTGCATTTCCAGATGGAAATTGATCATACAGAGTTTGTTTGAGCTGAAACTGCAATAAATTTGATGAGTTGTTTTTCAATCAGAGTCTACATGCAGGTTTAGCGCATACACATGGACAGAGCAGTAAACAGGAAAGTGCTGAAACTGGAAGGCTTCTTTGGCATTTAAACTGGGATTTAATTCCACTGAAAAAACTTTGTTTTTAGCTATTTTCTAAGCTGTAGTGCTCACTGATATTTCATTACACAATGATCAGATGTGTAACGCCTGTAGGTCACTCTGATATGGAGTTATAAAATTCTGTCACGTAACTGCCCGCAAACTGCAGTTTAATGATTACATTCACAACTCTTTATTGGACATTTGAATAAGTTTACATGTAATCAAAAATAAATACACCTGAATCAAAATGAGTAATCGTAGTACTCACTTAAATGGATCAGTTTATGTTCTACAATGTTCATGTTGTATAAAAAATAATGACTTTTGTATGTTAATATGTTCAGTGTTAGGATTAGTTACTTTGTACTGAGCTTCATCACTTTATCTTCATTTGAATGCTATTAGGTATGCATGAATAAGTGGCTTGCACCTGGTCGTTCAAATAAAATGACAAGTCCTCTTTATTCAAATTGACTAGGTAGCAGGTGTATAACCTAGGCAGTGACACTTTAAAGATAAATATTGCATATTGCATATACATTCAAATAAAAAATATGAATGTTTACATAGTTTATATGTAAATTTGTGAACATAATTTAAAAATACATTCCATTAACTGGACTGTTTACATGTAACAAAATCCAGAGCAGTGTTTTGCAATTGCTTCCTAAATTGAAAACACATTACAGCAGTGCTGAATCATAGTAATATTGCATAATTGTCAGACATGTGAGCATGAAATATTGGCATTCCTACACACATACACAACCCATACATGCACTTTACTATGGAAACTGCAATTATTACTTCAAAGAGATTTTAGTAGTAATTAATAATTTAAATATTCCAGCCAGTTTAATAAAAGTTTAAAGTAGACATACTGACAAAGGTATTATTTCCGGAAGTAGTTAAGGAAAGTCAGACATCTGGCAGATTTGGAAGGCATCTGCATGTGTGTGTACTTGCATACTGATGATGTCACCCAGACCCAGATATTGAAAATGTACAAACAAATGTGCATATAGATCCACTGTGCCTGCCCACAGGGGAATTTATCCTCTGCATTTAACCCATTCACACACAGTAATACACACACACACACACACACACACACACACACACACACAATATTCTCAACTTCTAAATATAATTCTATTTCAGTATCTTGTGGAATGGTCACCCAGTAAATTGAGCCCCAATCATTACCCTACCCAAAAGGAGGGTAAGATAATATAGACCGTGTAAAAATATTTGATTTTCTGTTGAAGGTCCAATTTTATTTATTATTTTAATGTTTTATTAGAATTTTTCCAGTAGTACTCAGAACAATCATTTTTTTTCCTGTGGCAAGAACCTGACAAAGAGAGACACTTTAGCTGTTTATTAAAAGATGAGTAATGAACATAAAGTGTAAACAGGGAACAGAACAGATAAATAAACCATTTACTTAAACCATATGCAAACAAAAGCAGACAGTAATCTAGAATGAACAAATGGGAAAAAAAGAATAAAGGCTAAACACAAAAACAAAGAAAATTAGAAAAACCAAACACAGGCTAAACACACCATGAACACCAGTGGAATAATAGTATATGATGCATTATTAATGCAGTATTAATTAGGATGATGAGCGAAGAAGGGGCTCCAGGTACATAGGTGAGGTTGGGTGTTTCTCTTTGCTCAGTTAGTAATGGAGAGAGCTTGGGTAGCTGGCTGGGCAAGATATAATAAATGTCTTTACCTCAATGTTATTGATTAGCACATTAACATTTATGCAAATCATTGCAAATCTATTTTAGAATTTCAAAAAGCAATAATCTAGAATACCAATTCACTATACAGAAACAACAAAATAAAATATAGGAGGATAATTTGAAATCATGCACATTAAGAGTATCACAATGTTTTTATGTGGTGGGACACCCTCTCTGCCTACACCTCTCCCTTTATCTCAATGCCTGAAGGATGACTAAACAGCACAGCAATTAAATGATGAGGAAGAGTAATGCATAATGTGTCAGAACTAAATAATAATTCTGCAGTTTCATTGGAGGATAAAAAAAAGCCATCACTATTTTAAGAACTGTAGAACATGCCTGTCTGTATCTCAGAGTTAGGATTTTAAGAAAGTGGTAACCTGTCACCAATTCATCCAGACTCTTTTCTGTTCTGGCACCAAAATGGTGGAACAAACTTCCGCTGGGAGTCCCTCACTTCCAAACGCAGACTGAAGACTCATCTGTTTCAGGAGAATTTAACTCCATAAAGACATTTGTGTTCAAAAGGATCTAACTGTGAGGAATCTCTAGATTGTAGCCTCGTCTACTAGGTAAGGATATTCTGAGTGAACAGCAAAGCACTTTGTAAGTCGCTCTGGAAAAGGACATCTGCTAAATGCCATGAAGGTAAATGTAAATGTAAATATCTTAATATAAGGAGAAACTTTATTTTCTTGCTACAAACAAGATGAGCATCCAGTCCTATGGATGTAAAGAAAACCATGTACATAACCAACAAACAAAGAGATGCTAGTACTAATGCTCCATAGTAAATTAAATTGTAACAGTGTAAGAGCACCATAAAAGAGTCCTGCTAAAAGTACAGGGGTGTATTGAATGACATTGGTCACTGTGAGTATCAGAATGAAACTAACCGCTCTCCTTTTCACATGATTAGTGTCCTCCTTTCCTTTCTGACCTGGTCCTGGACACTTCAGTGCCCTGACTACAGCTAAAGAGCAAAACAGTTTAATGATGAGGAAGAGAGCGTAAAGTGGCAGGGTGACACAGATGAACATGTGCATGTCATTTGAGAAAGCAATAAATATACAGAATACACAAAAGCCAAGAACTACCATCCAAACAACAGCAGAACATGCCACCCTGTATCTCAGAGGTTTGTACTTCAGAAAGGTGACAGGATAGACCACCGCCACGTAACGCTCCACACAGATCAAGCTGAGAAACAGGGGACGGCCACAGATGGGTATCCCCACTGTGACAACTGTTATGACTAAAAGTCCTGGAAAAGTAGCACTAAGAAAATAGAACAAACCACCCAAACAGAAGAGCATCTCTGCAACAGTTTGATTGAGGCTGAACAACTCTAACACAACTCCATTTCCTTTTCTCATGAAAATAAGCCACAAGACGTAAGAATTGACTGGTACTCCCAAAATGAAATTGAAGACATAAATTGGGCCGTAGATGGGGTTATATTCTAGCCAATAGAAATTGCTTGTAGCATTGCTCAACAAGGATGCATTAGACATGGTGCAAAGGGGTTCCTCTCCAGACTGTAGACTTTATTTCTGACCTCAAGATAAAATCTGGGGAGAAATTCAAAATAAACACGTGAGAATAACATAATCATCACTCCAAAAATATAATCACAATATAACCAATCAACTGATCATTGTTTCCTTTCTAATCCAGGGGTTTGTTACTTCCTGGAAGGCTCTCAACTGTCCTTTTTCACCTTTTAAGCTCAGAGCAGCTGATTCCAGTCATTCACTGGGTTTAGGAGACTGGTAGTAAAGATACAGTTTATACAGGAAACTGGTGAAATGTTCATCTCTGTCAGTGACATCCAATCAGATTGGGAAAGGCAGATGTGTTTGAGTGCACAAAGTGTTAAATTAGTAAAGCTGATTGTATCTGACAGAGCATCATCGACAACACACCTCTAGTATGATTTTATTTAACCAGACAGACAATGACAGTAATCATGGCTACATAAAGGTCACGGTTGAAGGATACATTTGGTTGTTTAATGAAAGACTGCGATACACTAAAGATGAGTCCATATGTTTTTACTCAACCAAGTCCAAATCCAAACTGAGGTGCAGTTTCATTCAAACCAACGTTTAGTTTAGATTTACTATTAGCCGTAAGTGCAATCGGGTTCTTGATTAGATTTAGTTACACTAAAACTTACTAATAAAATGTAAAACTTACACTAACATGAACTAATTCTTCAAAAACCTTCTTACGTATTTGTCACCTCTATATCTAAGTAATCTCAAACACTTTCTCTGTTGTTTGGATCTTGAATTAGTCTATTGTTTGAAAATCTGTTCAATCTTTTAGTCGTGAAAGTCTTTTAGTCTTGAATTCCAAAAAGTGACCATGTAATGGTTTCATCGTTTTACCTCCACTTTAGAAACAATTTTTCTTTGTTTTACTTTTGACTTCATCCTCTCTTGAAATCGGAGTAACTTAGATTGGATCACCTCATAGCTACATAGATTCCTGTAATCCATTAGAATAAATATAAAATATAATTTAAAAAATGCAAACATACATACATCCAGGCAGAGAAGGGTTCCACATCCAGACGTAGTCAAAAGAAAAAATCTGGCTTAGTAACATGAGAGGCACACGTGTGTTTATTTAAGTTGAGACACCTGTGAATTTTCATACATTTTAATGTATGCTAATTTCAGTATGACATGAATGCTAGCAGTTTCTTTAATCGTGCATCATCATTACACGAAAGGCTTATTTTCCACTGAAATTTAAAATAGCCGAACTTTTTTAACAGAAGCTGATGTTACTTAATTTGAATAACGATTGAAGTTAAATGTATTTGTTTATCTATAAACATCTTAGAGCATCCAACTTCTATCAGCGTCAGAACTGATAGAAGATAGAACTGATAGAAGAAGTTTGTTGCACGCTTATCTTCTCTTTTGGGATCTTTTTTCTACATAAAATGAATTCCCTACATAATAGAAATACTATAGTTACATAAACTCTCAAGCTCGCTTCCAAATCAATCACTGATAAAATATATGGTATTACTCTTTTTTGACCTCTCAAGGAAAGTATTTGCTTATAGCCATGGAGTAAATCACGTCATACATCCTGGAGAGAGATACACATTGAAAACATGCACATTCACTTTCAAGGTCATGACCACCACCATACTCATATATTACATACATTAACATAATATCATTGGTTGCTTATATTTAATATTGACATTACTTCCAATATTGCTGTAAATATTTTAAAATAACAATAACAACAACAACAACAACAACAGCATAATAATAATAATAATAATAATAATAATAATAATAATAATAATAATGATGATGATGATGATGATGATGATGATGATGATGATGATGATGATAACAACAATAAAAAAAGCAAAAGATTTTCATATGTACCTGTTAACAAATGCAGGTTATAATTGCAGAGGCAGCTGAAATGCACAAGATCAAAGGATATATTTTAAGAGCTATACATCTGTGGCTGTATTTAATTTATGGGCTTAATAAAAATATTTCTGATTTTAATAGCATATGAAGTATGGTGTTATAAATTACTATCCTCACCATGACAAATGGTACGGCACATCTTTAATCTTAGATAATTAAGTGACCAGAAAATACACAAATAAATATTTGCATTTAACAAGTGTTTACTTATCTTAGTTTATTTATATAAAACGTATTCCCATTCTGAATAGCACTAAACAAATAGCACAATAAATAAAGCAGAATATAGAATTGGAGGTTTGCAGAGATTCATGATTGTTATACCCCACTGAACTGACCATGATTGTGAGGCACAGACAAAGTTTTATGTTCGAATATTACATAATAATTAAACACCAAATAAATTTGGGTAGACTCTGAACCCAACGTGACCCTGATCAAGATAAAGCAGATTAGAAGATGAATGACTGGATGGATAACAGTGTAATATGTGGAAGAACATTATGAATATGTATGATATTATACTTTTAAGTAATCTTTAGTATATTAGGTCAGTATATTAGTTAAGTATATAAGTTAAAAAACAAAATGACCATTTATTAGGTCACCTAATAGGTATCCAATGGCACAACATGTAACCCAAGATTTTTTGAATGTAGTAAAGTGATAGTGCCTTTGCTTGTTTGTGTGAATATCTTCACATGTTTCACATGTTTATGGTCATGTTTTTTTTATTTCTTAATTAGAAGTGGTCATATAATAATAATAATAATAATAATAATAATAATAATAATAATAATAATAATAATAATAATAATAATAATAATAATAATGTTACTCCCAAAAGATTATTTCAGTAGATGAAAAAGTAATTATAATTTCATTTTCATAAATGGGATGTATGAGAGTTAAAGGGCAATTAACAAACTGAACAAATTATAATTTTGATCATTATAAATCACATTGGCTTAAGCCTTTACTGTTTATGTTGTTTACACAATGCATCACTGTGTGCCGAGAAAGCCATTAAAGAAATTCAGCCTAATATATCAAAAATCTTATTTGCATGGGTTCAAAATACACAGTGAAGCCTAATGCTGCCACATTATTTGTGAGTACATCATTTGTCACACACAAGTGAGTGAATAATATTAAAACATCTCATGAACCTCCATCCTTGTTCTCCTTGGGCCACTATAAATATCTGATTATGCTGCTTGAATTAATTAATGTACCAGAGATCCTAAGGGCTTTGAATCACCATGACCTTGACTGTCTTGACGACATTCTCAGTTATGGGTTTTTTATTTTCATAACCAATGGCTTACTCACAGATTAATCACACTTCTCCATTATTTCACTTTATTTTACCATTAGTCTACTTTTACCTAATCTGTTTCCAGTGACTATATATGCATTCGTGTATTTCTAACTTTCTGTTGTTGGCCAGAGGATTCCTTTTCTTAGTTTCTCAAAAGGAGATTTTTGGGTGTGTTTGGTGCCAACATTATAAAGAAAGCCTAAGGAGCATAAATAATGCTACTACTAGCTAAGAATATTCTGAGTGAACAGCAAAGCACTTTTGTGCTCTGGATAAAGGCGTCTGCTAAATGCCACAAATGTAAATGTAAATTTAATGGTCCTGTGTTGCTCTAGACCTGACCAAGAGTTCAAATTCTGACTGGAAGCTCCATAGCTGTTTCTCCTTCGGGGCAGAGATATTTCAGAAAATCAGGTTCTGATCTGGATGAACCACTAGACATTGATCTGCAGTAAACAGACCAACCTCATCAACTCCTGCTAGGCAACTTCACCTATTAAAAACTACACCAGTGAAATGTATATATAAACACACACACACACACACACACACACACACACACACACACACACACACACACACACACACACACACACACACACACACACATTATAAGACATTTTTATTTGTCACAAATTGAATTTTTCACTTATTTTCATTCTGTGACATCCTTTTGTGAAGGTTCTATATCCATAATCACACTAGGTTTCATATTGGAAAACCACTCAGAATGCAGATAGAACCTTATAAATCCAAGGGGATGATGTATTTAGTAACAGAGTAATTTATTACTATATTAATTCTGAATGAAATGAATGTCCATGTATGTTAAGAAACCTTTTTGTGTGTGTAGTATATTGTCAATGTAATTTACAATTAGTAAGATAAAAACAAAAACAATAAAAGAGCACACATTTTTAAAACTCATTTTGCTTAAAAAAAAGTCTATAAAGTGGAAAAAAGCCAAAGGACTGATGTATATTTTCATCTTTTGTGCTCTAAAATGCTTCTCTTCTGACGCCAAGCCTGCAGACATCTCTGTAAGTAGAAAAGGTAACAGGTGAGTGAAATTTTGGATACATATCTGAAGTATGCCTAATCTTGCATATTCCATTCAATATCTGGATGCCTGTGTTAAAGTTCACATTAATGGAAGACTAAACAATTTATTGACATTTACCTCTAAATTCCTGTAATGTTTCTGGCTGCGACAATGAAGGTCCTTCGCTTCCTCATCACCTATGCTGAACTTCTCACAAACTTTGCAAAAAAAGCTGAGATTTTGTTCAAGAAATTCAGTACCTGTTTAGAGAGAAATATTTATTCTAAACAGAATCCAGATGGGAATTATTAAATAAAGTTAGTAATGCATTGCACTCCTGATCCTGTTCCTCTCCTGTTATGGTTTTACAATGCAGTGGAAAATGGCTGCTTGACAAATTAAAGCATGGCACAGTAGTGCTCTCAGCCTACAGCTGTGTTTGCAAAGCCTAGGCTGCATTTTTCAGTTGCTATGTCACAAAAGGCTGCTATAAAGCAAAGGATACTTCATATACAGCTGAGAAATACAGCCTACATTTGGATTGATTTGGGATGATGCAACTGATGTATCCTTCATGGCCTTCATGGGAAGTACCATCCTTCATGGTACTTCTCAAAGTACCAAATTAAAGAAAAATTGAAAAAATAATCAAAACCACGGAATGGCAGAAAACCTTAGGAGCAGGGTTTATTTTAAAATCCATGTACTTAAAGTCCCCTAACAAGTTTTGCACTGCAAATGCAAGAGGCGGGACCTCTTTTGAATATACAGCTTAGTTAGATGGTTGCAGATTGGTTCATTTGTGTGAAAAATCAGTTACCAATAAGGAGTCTTCCTAGGACCTGTCCTACCTCGGCTGCAGCGTTGGCTTTGGAACACAACTTATGCTTATGCATTATTTATGCATCTTTGAAATTTGCACCACCAGACCGTTCCAGAGGAGGAACAAATCACAGCATAACAATCTAATCAAGGTCTGATCACTTAGTAAAAGTTATTTGAGAGCTTAAACCTCTCTGAGTTCCCAAACATTTGCATAGTGTCCATTTCATGGCCCTCATTTTACTCTGAAATTGAGCAAATCATCTTCAACTTCATGCCTTCATGCATTTTAGAGATCAGGTCATCTTCTATTCATTCCCTTTAACTAGGGGTGTCCACACTTGCATTTCTGCACTTCTAGAAGTGTGAAGCTTTGTCAGGTATTGAGAGTATAGCAGGTTGCTCCAAATATTGTATAAATTCTGTTAGATCTCACCTATGGGAAACTCTGGGTTGAAAGGCACAAGGTGGTATCCTTCAGGGAAGACTGGCATGGTGATATTTCTCTTCCATAAAAACATCTTTGATTTTTGTAAGAGTCTCTCTTTCCTGTGTCTTAAGTCTCAAAAAAGACAGCATAAAATATATATTCAGTGTCTGCTGGAGAACCTAATCAGAATCTACTTTAGGACCTTAATTTAGAACCATACAATGAAATGTTTCATTTAATCAGTTGTTAACGCCCACATATGTTTGGTGCCCAAATTATGACAAAACTACTTACCTGTTCCTTTATGTTGTTTGGTTTCCTTTTGAATTTTGAATTGGTTTTCAAGCTCCAACCGTGAGCCACAGATATTAGATGACTGCAACTAATAAAGTAAGAACACAGTTACATGGTAACATTCTAATAAATATTTACAATTTACAATTATTAGTTGTAGCCCATTCAGTCAGTACCAATGTTCCCCAGGGATTCAAATGAATGACTGCATTTACACTGTTGATGCACAATTTTCTTTCCATAGAAACCTTGTTCATGATCCTGTCTTCTTGGTTCTGGACTCTTTTTGTCCCTTTCAACTTTCTTTTAGATTTGTCCCTTTGTTTTGATCTGTCAAAGGTTTGCCTTGTTTCAGGTCTAGGGCTCGATGGAGTTGATGTGAACGATTCAGCAGGCATACAGATATCATCAGCCTGCAAACAATGAAATCAACATCCTTATCATCTTCAAATTCTCTTCTGAAATTTCAATACTGTGTAAGTAAAATTAATTCTCCTCTATAACCCAATATTTGAGTCAGTGATGACATTAATCAGCTTGAGTCTGCATGCAGGTTGAGAAGTAAACACACTCTGGGAGGCTCCTTTGACATTTAACTGGGATTTTATTCAGTTGGATTTTCAGAGCTGGATTACTGCTGATAATTCATCACACAATAATGATGATGGTTATTCTTATGCTTCCATCATGGTTTGACAAGGTACAGTACATTCTATTGTATATGTGTATCATGTTTGTGGGTTACTCTGATCCTGAGTTATGAAGCCCAGAAAACAACATGTAAGTGCCCACAATATGGCATCCCTGATCCTGGAATGCCAACTTTCTGCACAGTTTACTTATTTCCCTGCTCTGTCAGACCTACTAAACCTGGCAATTAAGAGGTAAATTGTATTATTTGCTTGAGCAGGAAAAACACAAAACTGTGGCGTTATCTGGCACACGGGACTGGAATTGCCTACCCCTCCAGTAGAATATATACCCCTCATGGTACTGATTCTCCCTCTGCCTACATCAAACCTTATACTACACTTCCCACTGTAATGTCATTTTCACATCACCTCAAATCACCAATCATAAACTGTTCTTCCATCCTGCTCTCCAGAATACTAATCAATATTACCAGTTTCCAGTTTATCAAGGCTGAATAAAAACCTCTTCAGTATATTTCACACAGTGAAGTACTGCCAGTTACATACTAAGCATTCTGTTGTTAACTGACTATCTTGTGTATGATCACTTTTTGGTCTTTTGGTTAGTCTTTATGCCTTTGTCCCTTTATCTACTCTGCATTGGTGTGTTACTGGTAATATTTTATTTAAATCCATTTATAGTGCTTTGATTCAGTAAAGTTTAACGGAGAGATGGAAACAGTTAGAAAAGCAAGTCTGAAATAGATTGTATTGCACATGGTCATTAAAAAAAGTTCCTTAAGTCTTGTCTTTGAACAAAAACCTGTGCACTCAAATCCAGCCTCCCTTCATGTACATGACAGGTCATTATAATGTTTAACATACTGTACATTCCAGACATTGATATGTACTTTTACTCCAAGGTCAATGCTATTTGCTTCATCTGAGTGGTCATAATGTTTTGCATTATCACTGCATATAAGCAATATGAAGATTTTAGAATTACCTTTGTTGTTACTGAAAGACTTGAACCCCAGAAAAAACACACTGTACAGTTTTGTACGGTGTAAGGAAGCTTTTTCAGCTCTTCATAAGCCAACTTTGCCATTTTTGATGATATCATTTCAAATATGACCTGCATGCAAAAACCACAAGATAAAAAGTGCAATAAGTGCAACAAACATCACTATAGGACCAAATAAAAATGCTATTGAACACATTAAATAAAATGGACAGCAAATGTTATAAAGTCAGGACGTTATAAAGCATTACATATACAGTACTGGCCAAACGGTTTAGAACACCCAGTATGGGTTCTGTAACTTTGACGAGTTATGTACATATTGTGGTCATAATGTGCTTGATTGTAAACAAATACATTTTAGACAGTCCTCGTGATGTGATCTCTTGATTAACAACATGCATAATATATGTACACTACCAGTCAACAGTTATAACCCATTAAAATACTGTGACAAAGGTTTTTGAGAATTTAATAAAAAAATTAAACTTTCCTGTATTTTATATTTATTATATTCATTTATATTCATTTCATATGTGGTGGGAGAAGGCCTTTGGTGGGTGCAGTGGGAAAGTCCCTTTACATCTAATGAATATAAAATATGACAGTTTACTTTAAATATCATTGAGAGGATTCACTATTACCATGTTATTGTTGAGAATTAAGGTACGGTTCACTGCTCCATATGTCTGCACTAAATGTTGCACTTGTGAGAGTCCAGAAACAGTATCTGGCACATTAGTAACTGTGAGCAGCAGATATGGATCTGTGGCTTCTTCCTAAAAGACAAGTGAAACAGTTAAGCCAGAAACTGTTCCTCAAAGAAGAAATCAAAAAATGTAGAAAAAACAGACAGATTGCTACTCAAACTTGAGCAATGGACTTCCCAACCCTGACATAAGCTCCCCTTGTCTTACGCTTTATTTCACGAAAGCATCACTCCTGGTTAACAAGAATTAAGGACAAATGTGAAACATTAATTTCATGTCGATGTGGGGTTGAAGTTGAACCCTGCAGGTAGATAGCTATGAAGTAGCTCATCAGAGTTCATGACCCCTGATTTACAGTTTATAGGACAGACTGTGATTCTCCTAATACTTACACCAGGATGTTCTGAGCCCATAATGACTTGAAAAAGTGATACCTGCAAAACAGACCTGAATCACCATGATTTACACGAGTACAATACACAGTTAAAAATGATTATATAAAAATACATCTTTTATAAAGTACAGAAATGAACATTCTGAGCTCTTACAGGTTTGTGGATATCTACTGATTCAGGCACGAGTTTCATATCTAGCTGCTTCAAACCAGCTGGGATTGCATTATAGGCCATCACCATCTTCTTGGCAGAATCTTTATCAGGAAGCTCCATCAAAGCCTGAATAACATACATTTATTAGATTTGATTAATTGATTAAAATGTAAATTTCAAATATAGGGTTTTATCCCAACCATATATGTATACTTATTTATTTTGTATGCACGTCTTTTAAATTTTTATTCTAATAAGTAATAATTGATCAATATAACCGATTGAATGTCCTCTTTCCAAATATGAAATTATGTTACTGTAAATTTTGCTGCACACAGGCTGTTCATTTTACTTATGAGGTACATGAAATGAAGGTTTACTTGGCATCTTTTCATTTCAGTGAGAGCTTTGGACTCAAAACCTCAAGAACCAGATTTCAGACACTCTAGCTTCAATTATCACCGTTAACCACACTACTAGAGTGTTTTGGTTAAATATATATTTTCTTTCATCATTACATGGCATTGAACAGTCCAAATGTATGATGAATAAAAATGCATACCTTTCTCTGAGCAGCTGCTATAACAATTTTTGTGGGAACACCATGAGGAGCTGCCATCTGGAGAAAGTCATCTTCAGAATTCATATTTTCAGGAAATCCAATGATAAAGACCAAAATCCCCTGAAGTAAATACATGTAAAATCATTATTAATTTTGTTTGTATTCGAAAACACTTAAATTTGTCTGTTAAAGCAAGTGATTATCTGGATGTGTTTTAAGGATTTGTGGGTTTTTACTTTAGTTATTGAGATACCAATCATGGTAGGTCTTTGTTAAATATGGGCTTATAATGTAACACATGATGTTAGTAATAAACTGCTAATCTAATAGCCTATTATTTTAACCTGCCATGCTTTTGTGATGAGTATTTGCAATGTAAATACAAGATGATCATTGTGTTCACCATCATTCACAATCATTTCTGAAGATCTGCCACAGATGTTTACTTTTTAATATTTTATTGTTAAAACAAACAAACAAACAAAAAATCAGGCACACCTCTGCTGATTCATGGATCAAGGGACTTGTACTGTGGTGTTTGACTCTCCAGCTCTCCCCTGAGGTCTGTCTTTTCAGTTAATCAACATATAAGACACAGTTATCTTAGGTATAAAGATATCAGATGTGATAGGAGACAGAACTTGTGTATATTTTACAAGATCTGGGATACAGTTGCATTTATTACAGGCAATGGTAAGACCACCACAAGTAAATAGAAAAGAAAATACCTCTTTCTACATACTATACCCTGTGGAATAAAAAAAAACAGGTTTCAGATCATATTCTACAGTATAACACAGTATAAGCCTAAAGTTTACTATACAATAATGCATGATAATGTATGGGAGACATCTATGAAACTACTCACCCCAGTTTTGGCTGCTGGATGTTTAGTCCCCATGGAAAACTGAAGGTGTTGATTATTAAAAGTGCAAGGATTCTTCTGAAACCATTCACAGGCCAAAACAACTTCTACTGAAGACTCCATCTCAAAGACCATCTTGATGCAGTGAGAGTTCTGATCAACAACAATAAAACAAAGTGGAATTTTCTTTCGTTTGCTGCTTCAGTCTTCAGTGTGTGTGTGTGTGTGTGTGTGTGTGTGTGTGTGTGTGAGGGTTTTGTTTGTTTGTTTTTGTCACTGTTTAGTGCTGTCGTTGGCCAGAAGGGGTGCTGTCTATGTTAGAGCCTGAAGAAGATTGACCAGGCAGAGAGGTATTTTGGGCTCCTCGTCTTTGATGGTCTGGAAGAATATCTCACTTAGAATGACCAAGCACTTATGAGAAAGACCACTCTTATTTTCTGATATGTGGTGACCCTTGAAAGGTTTCAGTAGTTAAGGTAACGTAGTTAAGGTCAGCAATCACATGTTTATATTCAATACTCATAATTTTCCCCTTTGGCTTACTAACTTCACCACTGATATGAAATTCTGAGACTTTGATTAATGAAAAATCATACAGTTCATTCACTGTTCAAATATTTCCATAATGTGATTTGATAAATTGTTAAATAACTTAATTTTTAAATGATGTTATTAATTCAACTCAATTTTATGATATTATTATAATATTGACATCAAAGTTCCAGTTTAAATCATTTTGCCTACTTTTTACTTTTAATTATGTGCAAAGCAAAGGCAAATTTGTTGTACATTCTGCATTTATTTAAACAGGTTACTGGTTTGCAAACACTTGTGTGTAACAGAACGACTGTAGAATGCAGAGCAGATGTTGAAAAAGCATTATATCTTCAGTGATGTTAATATTTTATTTCGTTTGTTCTTCTGTGTGTTCTGAAAAATCTTGCCCGGTCTAATAAAACATTCAAAAGACAAGCTTTTTTTTCTTCTGAGAGGACTCAGTCTCATACTGACCTTTTCATCTTGGAGCACCAAAGTCCGTAGTGCTTTGAAAGACTGCACTAGCTGCAGAACTTCTGCAGATATGTGGGGCTGATCTGGAACATTGCTGACCACCAACAGGGACTCCCATGGTATCCGAGAATCCTAAAGATAACAATGACCCATGGGAATACTGTTACTGCACTCTTCATCTTTCAACTAGACACAAAAGTAGGGAACAATTACTTGTAGTCCATAATAAGTACTTACATCAGGGTCTCTGGCTGAGAAAAAAGCTTGAAATAATGATGTCTGTAAAATTATAATGACCATAAACACATGGATATTGAAATATTGATTTGAGATTGCACTGATCAACAAAATAACAGTCAGTCTCTCACAGGTGAACTGAAGTTCACAGCTTGGGGTACTAGAGTCACATCATATTGCCTTAAATGCATAGGGACCACAGAGTAAACTTTTACTATGTCCATAGCTGAGAGTTCACTTGAAAGCACCACCAAAGCCTGGAAGAAATATAAACAGACATTTCATTTTCTGTAGCACTGACTTAGCTTAAACTAAACTGGATTTAGATGTTCTGCAACTGAGAGACAAGTCAGTAAAATATAACATATATAACATACCTTCCTCGAGTGCAGGCCATTTGCCAGATCAACCTCAGTTGCTATAAGAATCTTGATGGGCTGGCCAAAAGGGGTGACCAGTTTGATTAGGTCATCCTCAGAGTGATCAAAAGGAATTCCGGATATACAAATTACACCTTTCTGTGTAAGAGCAAAAGAAACACATTTTGTACTTGCAATAATGTTTAAAATACATTTTCCACAAAGTGATTTGTTGCCATTGTTGTTTCAAAAGGTACCTTTCCTTCAACCTTAGGTGTTCCAATCCAAATTGCCCCACCGCTGTATCAAAAAGATCCAAGAGAGAGAAGCCATTTTTAATATCACTGCAATATTTTTCTATACTGATACATTACATTTGACCCTGCATGGCTACTACACCTTCTGGACATTCATTTAGGGTCAAAATTTGACTTTTCAAATACTTTTATTTTCACATATTTTCAGCCAATTTTGCTAGGTACTGAGTTCTTACCCTGTCCATCTGCTTTTTAGCTGCCTGGTAATTACACACCAACAAGGAGTTGTTGGAATCAAATTAAATATTATATATGTAAATCCAATTATGGTAAAAGGCAAAACAGTACAATTGAAAGGAGTCTGCAGTACATTTGTTGGGCCTGTAGCCTAGATAGAAGATGAGCTACAGTTGGGAATGGAAGAATACAGGTTCAGTATGACATCCTACAGCACATTTGATCATTGTTCCAGCTGAGCCTGTAGATCCTGCACATTCATAGGCTGGCGAAGCTGGCATCCTGGCTGGTCCAGTAAATATTTGATTGGCAATAAATCTGGAGACTGGGCAGGGCAAGGAAGTTTTGAAATCTGGCACAGACATTCCTTGCTGTGTGTGGGCAAGCGTTTTAGTCTGTGCATTTGAAAACCCTTGTAGGACCTACAGGCTGTCCAGCTCAGGAGAGATTTTGACAGCAGTACTTTTAGATTTTTTGTGTTTGGTGGAAATTAATAATAATTATTTTAGAAAGGATAGAACTGAGAACAAGAGCCAGGTTTTGTACAAGAATACTAATCCTGCATGAATAAAACATGCATAAGACATTTATATCCCATCTGAAGAACCCAAATAACATCTACCTTTCTATGGGAACCACTGGTTGAATCAACTGAACATTTCCTTGCTGGCCATCTGTGTGGGCAACCTGATTCTGCAAAGATAAAGATGTTGAGGCATTGTATATTTATTCAAAGTATATGTACACATATGAAATAATGAGGATCCAACCTGATTATGTGATACTGTGATGATTTTACTGCAGATAGTTAGGTTTTGGCATTTGGAGAGAGTTTCTGCATCCTCCTCTCTCAGCATTCGAACAGCAGCCTGAGGAAAAGGTAACCAAAGCTTTTGGTTTGTTCTGTAATTTTTAATGTCCTCAGTAATACAAGATTAACTATCATACTTTCATCATGATGTTTAAAATGGGGTTTACAAAATTATTATGTTTTTCTAGTCAGAAACAGTTAATCTCATTGACTATTACTATGGATGGGTGATAACACTGATTTGATCACAGTACCACACTAATTCTGACACTGATACTTTATAAGTAGTCCTTTTCAACAATGATAGATGGTAAATGTGAACAAGTGAGTTTTCCTTCTTTTACAACATCACTTAACAAAGGTCAGTAATGTCAAATTTAATGTACTGTATGTTCAGTTAAACCTACATTTATTTAAAAAACTGGAAAAAGAGCTGGCTTCCTGCACTACCTTTTCATTACTGCTCTGTGGGAGCAGAAGGAGAAGGCAGAAAGAAAAGTACTTCCTATACTACATCATTGTTTATTGTCGCAATTAGCTTTCTTTTTTAGTTTTCATTGAGAGATATGATACACATCCATCCTACTAAATAAAAACACAAATTATATTGACATGTCCAAGCCAGGATCAATTCATAAAAGTAAATGGAATAGATCAGAAGTACTGTACCCTACACCCCTAGGTATTAACCCAGGTGTGCAGGTGTGGAGTCTTTCATAGGAAACAAGATCGGAAAAAAGTCATTCCTGATTTTTTACAATTAATGTTTTTTTACTTCATTTAATTTTTGTGTTAGCATTGTACTAAGTACTATACATACTGTATATAGCAGATAATCCACTAAAATGTGCAGGGCATTCTCTAAACATGCAGGTGTCTCTAAAACTAGGTTTGAAAAACATTTGTCTAGTTTATGCAACCCCAAAACACACACAACAAAAAAAAAGACACATTAAGATTTCCACACCAACACTGGGGACAGATTTTCCAGACCAGGAAGAAACACAATCTCCTTTACTACACCAAAGGATGCCAAACATTGACAGACATCTTGGTACTTTGCTTCAGCAGGAATGCCCGAGAGATACAACCAATGAGCTAGACCGTAAGAGCTTTGTGGAGATGGCGACATAACTCTGCCCCATGATTCCTTTTCCTTTTTGATGATATCCTTTATCTTTCGCTGAGCCTTAATGACAGACAGAGAAATCACAGGAGTCAGTTGGATAACAGATGGAGAGCATGTAGATCATTAGTGGTTTCTGACTTTCATCTGGAGGTCCTGGAGTACCATTACCCTGCACATTTCAGAGAGTCTCCTGCTCTCAACAAACCTGATACAATGAGTGAATTATTATGAAACAATGAGAGGATTATTATAATTGTAACAATAAAATGTTTTAATTTTTTTACCTAAATTTTTACTTAAACAGTCCAATAATAGATCATTTATTTAGAACATTAAAGACATATTTTTCCCATTATGCAAAGTGTCTTATTTTACCATGGCAATGCTGTTACATCTTGTATCCCTTACATTACAGCAAAAGCTAACACTAAACAAAACAAACAAACAAACAAAAATAGGTTCATATTTACAGCTTCATTGGAGTTCATTAGAGCCTTTTGTATTTGGAACAAATGTACAAATACAGTATTTACTTTAAATACCCAATGCAAAGCTAAGAGCTAAGAGATGAGCTGGAGACGAGAGACTAAAGTCATTGCAAAGCTGTAGCTGGTGCTCATTCATCCTTGTCATTTTGGAATGTCTGACCCCCATAACATGCAGGGTAAAGGTACTCCAAGGCTAGATGTGAGAGTCTGAACTATAACAAGTTCTGTTGAATCTGTTACTCACAGTTTGTGACGTTTGCTTGAGTTTATGTGCTTTAGAATAAGAGTCTGAGGATGAACAGGTAATTGACACTTTGCGATCATCTTTTTTCAAAATGTTATAGGAGGGATATCTTTGCTCTGAGAAGTGGGCAACAGAGAAACATTGGATGTCCTTCCTTTTCTCGTTTTCTCCTCTTCTGTTTCGAATTTTCTGCTGGATGATGTCCATATGCTTAGTCTCCAGACTATCGTGGTCTTTATAGGAGATAGAAATAGGTGTTTAGGGTCAGGGGGGGCATTCAGTCTGTCATAATAATACTGTTTGTCCTCATAATGGGTCTTTGATCAGGCTTGATCAGAGCCAGCACAAGGCATAGGCTTTAAAGGCCAGTGTTTCTCAACCCTGTTCCTGGAGGCACCACTATCCTGCATATTTTAGAGCTTTCCCTGTCTGAGGTGTGTTAAAGCTAAAACATGCAGGACAGGGGTGCCTGCAGGACCAGGGTTGAGAAGCACTAATATGACTAAATTCTAGGGATGCCCAGGTGCACCAGCTGAGTAGGAGAAAAAGCATCAATTAATTAAATTAGTTTTTATTAATACTTTTTTTTTATTTATACTTCTATAGCCAAAAAAGCTCACAAGATAATGATTTCATAGGCATAGTCATTTCAGAGCAGGGTGGAGACGAAACCAAAAACAAAAACAGCACATGGCAACCAAAATGATCAGAACAAATATTCCCTCATATTCTGTGGAATTTGCAGTTTGCAGTTTGTATCAAGTATGGAGGCACCTGAAGTATTTAGTATTGTTGTGTATGATACAGATGCCATGACTTGTTCAAGTCTGTGGCAAACCTCAGAAGACAAACTAAATGAGTCCCTGCTCATTATATATATATATATATATATATATATATATATATATATATATATATTTTTTTTTTTTTTTTTTTTTTTTTTTTTACACTTTATTTCATTTGTATAATTCAATTACTGTCACATGTCACATGTTTCTTTAATACATATTTTATTTTAATTATTTTAGTCTCACAGTAATGAAGCTGTGCCTGTCAGAGTGTGTAGTGTGTTAGTAACACAATAACTAATGAAAGAATTATATAATAGGCTAAACATTGCCTATGGCAGCACATTGGTCAGAACTGGTACTGGGCTCGATCAAGTAAACCTTACCCTCATTCTTAGGCCAAAGTTACAAATTACATTTTGAACATTACATGATGAACATTCTAGTCAAATTTAATGCTAATGATTGCTCACCTGAACATTCTGGACATTCTGTTGATCTTTTTGAACTCTTGTGTTCAGAAGAGGAGCATTCATATACAAGATCAGAAGGGCTGTATCTGTCAGAGCTATGTGGGCTTTGGGAGCGTCGTATTTTGTGGATAAGGGGGGGAGGGCTAGGAGACCATGAGGGTGAAGGAGATACAGATGGTGATGGAGAATGATGTTCACATGACTCCTTCTGGTGCTTATACTGATGTTCCATGGTCTGATGATTCCTTTTTGAGTCTGCTGAACGTCTAGATCCTTTCTTCCATTCATTCCTTCTTCTGTGACTGTTATCAAATACTTGATTTGGTCTACATCTTGATTGCACAGTAAGAGGGACAGTTCTATCTTTCTTGCACTGTTGGAAAAGGTCGCTGATGAAGGCTGGCTATCCAGTGACAAAGAACATTTTATTCTCTCTGCAGTTACTCAAGTTCCATAAACCGGGCTCTGGTTTTCTTACCTGGTACACAGGAGAGTGCACAGCAGAACTCTTCACTGCTTGTGTTGCCTGGCGTAACCGTTGGTAGCAGCACCTGGATATGGCATGTAAATCGGGCTGTACGTTTTTGTCATTACTTAAATGGGTGTCTAATTTATGCTGTTGATGAACTTTATTCAGTGAACCCATCATCCTGATCCCACTCTGATGCTTGGTTTTGGACGCCTCCATATTATTTGTAGATTCAGAATGAAAGACTTTCCCTGGAACAGGGTTATTGGGATCATGTGACACAGGCCTTGAAGGCTGGTAGAGGGACACATTTGCTGCATGCTGTGACAGAAATGTTTGTAATAATCTGGGAGGAAAGGGATTCAAATAACCGCTGTAGTTTCCAAATACAATGTTTCCTAGCTGGTTTAGGACCATTTGAGCTTCAAGCTGAGCCAGTCCCAACAGCGCAGCTTGAGGTGGTGTAAACAGCTGAAGACAACTGGGTAAACTGCTGAACTGAAGCAAAGGTGCCAATCTGAAATTTATATCAAGTGGAAGTCCAAAGCTGTGGGCAGAAGAAGAGACAGTATACGTATCAGTTTTTGAAGCGTCTCAGCTTTCAAAACTTTTCATTAATCTTTGAGGCTCATAGGAAACATTTTACTCAGTTGCCAGTTTTATTTTATATTTATCTTCTAGGACAGTTTAGGAGATTTAAGTGTTCAGAAGTGGTTTAGATCTATAGTTCCTGTAAATTGGACACTTGGGCAGTCTTGCTATAAAGAGCCCTGTAAGACTCATCAATTCATCAAAGCACAAAGTTTTAATAAATTTCATTTATTTGTCTCAGATTTTTAATGAGTTAATGTTTTAGATTAGTAGCATTTAAACATTTAAGCACCACAGCCTGCAAACAGGTCCAACTTCCAAACCTGCTTGAGAAACTCGCTGGCTCGCTGTGATGACACTAAAGTCAATTGTCACCCAATGACAGCATACATTATAGGTATGCACTGCCTGCCCTCAGGATCTGTTACTGTAAGTGTATGTAAGTGTTTGTGTGATTAGGGGTAGGAATGGTGACCATGACCCAGGATTAGGAAAAGAAAAACAAAAGTGAATTTGATAGAGATTTAGCTGAATGTGATTTAAAGACAGGATTAGTACTGTTTCTAAAAGCAGATAAAGTGTATTATCCAACATTTGAATTTACATACTCACCCAGCTATATAATAAAAACACCATAAAACAGAATAGAATTTATAATATGGATGTCTATAATGACTGTTATGTATCAAAAAGGAAAATAGGCTCAGAAAATCAAGATACCTAAATACTAGTGCATTATAGTTAAGAAGCTCATTTGTAAAGGTGTTTTTTATTCATTAGTAACATATCAAACCTTTTCTTTTTGCTTTGCTGTTGATTAGCATGACTTATAGTTAATGAAAAAACAAAAATCCAGAATCTCAAAATATTAGCAAAGATTTTTTTAATTCTAATATGAATAGATTACTTTTCTTTAAAATAAAACAGCTTGAAATATTACATTTCAAATGTAATGAAATGAATATGATCATTTTTCAAAAACCTTTATCAAAAACCATTTTCACAGTATTCAGATGTTTTGAGATGCACTAGTATACTGCTCTGTTTCGTTCTGGTACTGATCTGAATCTAACCTTGAAGCCTGGTTTGTAAAAGTCCAAGATTCAATTTGGCAATCTGGTCCTTAATCATACGGCGGAGGTTTCCCCCTCCCCTTTTCACAAGGTCAGGTTCAGCACTTGTCAAAGGGTCATCTTTTTCCACATGGAATCATGTATCATGTGCACGTAACATGATAGAGGTAGTGAAAGGCATGTGTTCAGGGTAAATTCATCCTCAGCCTCTCCTATAAATCTCACAACTCACTGTCCCCTTCCTAGAATTATTTCAATGTCTCCCTATTCATTATTGACAAGGGTGTTTACTGAAGGTCAATGGGAAGGTAAAAGTACTAAAAATGTTTACCATGTGTAAAAATATAAACCACCTTTTTCCCTTAAGGTGAAGACATATTCAACCAAAACAGACATTTGACCACATCTGGGTGTGTCATTTGGGAAATACCAGGACATAGTCAACCCAAGCCAACATTTGACCTGACACTTTGCAAATCTCTTATTAAATGATCAGATGACTTGTCTGAGCTACATTTATTGTAAGCTCTCAGTGAAGATTGTCATTAAATGATTTGGAAGAAGAAGGATCCAATGCTCAATTTCACTTTCCAGTTTAACACCAGCTTAACATGACCCCTGACCTATGACGCAGGTTTTTGAGCATTTTCCCCTTCATTTAGAGCAGTTTTGTCCAAAATTGTTAGTTTGTTTTGTTTTGTTTCTGTCAAATTGTTACCAGGAAAAATAAGGAATCTCAAAATTGCTTAAAAGTGGTTCATATGATATGGCCATCCTATTTTAAAATGTATTTTACTCATCAAGATTTAACATGATATTTGATAATGGATAACTAGAGGAAAATGCTATTAAAAAAACTTATATTCACAAAATGTAACAATTTCAGGTGCTGGAAACTAGTACATTTGGAGTATTTGTTTTTGGCCTATTCATATAAAATGTTCATACAGTATAAAGGACAGCTGTTCTTTACATTGTAAGATGTTGAAGGATATTGAAATGCACATAAGCATGCCTACATTCAAATTCATTTCTGCTGGCACACACTACTGAGGATTCAGGTAACTTACTACTTTAATCTACTACATTAACTTTTCTAAAAGACAGAATTAATGATTTATCTAATAGCCCATGGGATCTATATTTTATATATATTTAGATTAAATGTCAAAATAATTTACACAGTGTAATACAAACTGTCCTACCGTTCCTAGATTAGGTTTTCAGGAGCATGACACATAGGGTTAGTAACTTTGAGGCGCATGCTGGCCAGCCTCTCTCATTGGAGATAAAAATAGTCTCATTCATGTTCCTCCACCATGATATCTACATTCTTTAGAGGCACCACATTTTGGCTGCCAGAGAAGGGTGGCCCATTAAATAAAACAACTCTGTCCAATAGTGTGAAAGTTGAGGAACATACTTGATGTAATTACCAGAACTAAAATCTGAGATGTTCTTCATGCACAGGAAAGGTCATAACCTACAGACAGAATTTCACAAGTCATGTTTTACATTTTCAGGGCTCTGTTAAATTTAACTCACACTGTGGGCAGCCATGATAGGAGACCAGTCCTAGACCAGTTTGATTACACATGATCTTGTGGTCTGTCATCTAGTACTGGATGTCAGGCATCGTAATGTGAACGATACTGTAGCGGGCATGGAGGGGTGGGGTGGGTGCATACTGGCAGTATTATATAACACTCCTGAAAGTTTAGAGGCAGGTATGTAGGAATGTAATAACTTTCAACCAAGCCATCATTAGAATTTCTTTTTGCTGCATTGATAGGAATGTTTCATATTTGTTAGTCTATACACTCTGCTGAATGCAATTCCTACTTTTATTTGCACTAAAAGGTCATCAGATTAAAAGTTCAGAATTTATAATGACCAATGTTTTGGGTTTTATTTCTTAGGGCTGTACATTTGTTAGTTCCCCACATCTCACCTCCTTGAAGGTGCCATCTTTATCTTTTCTACGTTCTCATTAAACAGATCAGCTAAAGTAGAGAAAACAATGAAGTCACTCAATACAACCTCATATTTCACTCGTGCATGTAAATTTGTGCATGTTCCCACGTTCCAGATTAGTTCATATTTACATGTTCTGTGACCTGCTTGCGAATCACCATGACCTTCAGTCACCTGGTGATGCTGATTTGCCAAATACACGTAACCCAGTCTTTCATGTACATGAATAAGAAAGGAGAAAACCATGCTGCTTTAATTTTATTAAGAAAGAAAAGGATTATATGAATGGAAAACCATACAGACATGGTAAAAATGTCAAATTTTGCTATGGTCATGATTAAGGAAAGGATTATGTTTGAGTTAAGTTTAGGGGGAGGTATGGGTAAGATCATCTAATTACAGCTATTTTTTGAACATTCTCTGCATATCAATATTGCAACTGTAATTCAGGCATATGCACAAGGGTCAAAATGCACAGTACTTTGTCAAATATATAGGAATTCCAAGCAAGGAAGTCTAAGGGTAAGGGTCTTAATTGCATCCTAAGTTGCTGTACACATATACATGGGCATGATTTGGCCTGCTTACAAAACCGTGTACCTTGATGTCTCCTATAGAAGGCACTACATAACTCATGCTTTGAGTTTATAATTTGTAGCATGGTGCTCTTTACACAAGTGATTACTGGTGGGATTCACTATAGAAAAGCATGCCTGAAAAAAGAATACTTTTTGAAATGTGCATATCTGTGCCATATCAAACTAGAGCTGGATAAACTTCTTTTGTACTAATTCATACATAAAAAAAGATAACAAAACAAGACAACATCATGTCTATAGTTGTTATATAATGTGCCATCACAGTGAAAATGATCATGAATATTGACTCAGAGGACACAAGGCTAGCCCCATACTAATGGTAAGAAGCAATCTTAGTAGTTGTGGATGTAGGGAATGAACAAATGTAGAGCCCTAAGAAGTAAAACATGACCAAAACATTGGTCATATATATATATATATATATATATATATATATATATATATATATATATATATATATCATAAAGGCTAGAGAAATCATACCACTGTCAAAATTAAATAGTGTGCTGGTTATGAGTTATCAGTATTGTCTCTGTACTGAAGAGACACAAAGACTTGAGGTCACAGGACTGTCAGTATCTTGATTCACATGTTTCATGGCAGATCAAATATGATACATCCCACTACAAAACATGTTCACTGTGAAATCAAGAATGACAACATATGTCCAAAAACAGAACATCAGGGTAAGTTACATCAATTTTTTGTAATGAATCATTTCTATGTTGTGCTCCATAATACTGATTATTAATTAATAATATTGATTTTAGCCACTGCACATAAATTATTGCTCATGACATATACACATGCTGGGAGCACGAGGCACATAAAACAGCGATGACAAGTGTGAGTCCCTGAGAAGACCCCTTGCTAACATCTGTCTGCACTAAATAAAAAAAATTGCTGAACAGCACTCAGTTAATATGACCTGCGTTAATACAGAGGGTAAACCAACAAACAGTGATAATAAATTATTCTGGATTTCAATAGAAACTATTGGAGATTCTAAACTCTATAACCTAACTCTATTTACATTTGGCGTAGAGTTAAAAAGCAGATACTGGTGCTTGATTATGGTAATTCTGTTGCTTTTCTATTTGTTTTTACTTACTTGTTTGTTGTTTTGCTTAAAGTATTGCAGGCAATTCCTTTCTGGTGACCCATATTCTGGGTCTTGGTCTTCTTATTAGTCTTCATTACTGGAAAATATAGCACTTAAGATGATCAAAAGATTAGTTATACAGACTTAGATTCAAGGCACAAATCGAATTGTAGTTTAAGGAGTTTAGTTTGTTGTTATTATCATTATTAATTTTGCAAAGAAAAGCAGTCATCTACATTCACTGTGTATCTCAGTGTGAATTATCACTCCTCTCTCATCTAACTCTCATCCCTCTCATATTCTGCCCACTCAGCCGGGGGCACTTACAAGAACCAAGGACATCCCCTCTCCCCACCAAATACACACACACACACACACACACACGCGTCAGACTGCAGACTTCATATGACTTGATAGTCACACTGGGAACAATTTGAAGAAAGGAAAAGTAAACAAGATTCACAGATGTGCAATCCTAACATTGAGTAGTATAGTATGCATTTTAGTGCATTTTAATTTTATTTAGAAGCTACACTGTAAAGAGTTTTTAGATTTTTTTGTTCATACCTTTAATCTGAACAGTATAATGTTTTTGGCAAACACTTTCATAACCTCAATCATATCTGGTGCAGCAAAGCCACATCGTTTACAAGCTTCACAAAAACAGAACCAACTGGAACAAAACTATGAGATCTAGAATTAGGAGAGATAAATATTAAGGAGGGATAATATTAATAATATTATATTATTATTAATTATTAATTCAATAGACACATTCCTGCTATTAAGTTTGCAGATAAGAGAGAGAGAAAGTGTAAAAAAGGGTCAAAAATTTAACAAAGTGCTTAGGTAATAAGGTTGCTTATTCAAAGATGTATTTACACAGCTGATTTTATATGGAAATGAATAAAATATTTCCATACTAACAGTATGTGTTAAACTATTATTTTATTATTCTAAATTTAAAGGTGCCAGAAGAATTGTTCTAGGAGTGATTCCATGAACACCCAATTTTGGATCTCATTTAAAATAAATGGTAGTTGATACATATTTGAACATCTTTTATAAAAGATGACAAAAACAATATATTTTTTAATCTATCTATCAACAGTATAATGAGCATTTAGTACATAGCAAATGAATTAGAGTCAGTTAATTTGCAAAGTGTGTCTAAAATGTGTTTTTATAATCCACTCATTTTGGTACGGTACAGGGAATTGTGCATTAAAGAAAGCATTTTTTTACAGATTTGCAGCTGCTGTACTATTATTAATCAATATAAGACTCAGAATATATGTGCTGGTTCACTGATGAGCCTGAAAAGTAGATAAAATGGCTTTAGCTGTGAAGTAGTGACGGTGATGACTGGTTCCATTCATCACCACCGAGTGATTAAAAAGGAAACTCTAGTCAACTTTAGTTAACCTCACTTTCACACTAAACCCCACTGTGAATGAATTAATGTTAAAGTGAACAATCCAAAATCCGGCGGAATTTCCATTTAAATTGATAACGTGGTTCCACAGCTTATTTAACAATAATTTAAAAGTAATTTAAAAAATCAATAAATGCAAAATGCATCAACAGTACTGCATCTTAAAATGTCTAAAATATTTACATACAATAAAATTGTTGTATCACTGGCAATTTAGAAAAACACGTCAGGAGTCATTGCCTATACAGTTTGTCATTGCCTATAGAAATCAGCTTCTCTCTTTTATTTAAAAGGGCTTTTAACGTGGAAAATTCCTAAAAAGGTTTTTCCTGTTTCCCCTCTTTATTGCCATCAGTACTTTCCTCATTTTGCGAGCTGAATTGTTCCTTTTTGAAGTCTGTAATATTCTCTGTGAATGCATATGCCATGTCCTAAGAAGTCAGCCATCTGTTGAGCTTTTTTCCTCAAGATTCAAATCTTTGAACATAGTGGCAAAATGTTTCCTATGTTTTGTTGAGGACAAAGCCTCATTCATGAGCAAATTTGTGAATGGCGTCTCTTCTTGTGAAGGCAGAGGATGATAATGGACTGGCAAAAAACAAATGGAATTATCATCAAGAGCTCCACACTTTCTGTGAGTTTTTAAGAGAAACCAGTCCTGGTTTGAGAAGGACTGGAACGCTTCACCCTCATTTGGTTTTCAATGTGTGTAAAGGTTACACATCTTTCTGTCAGTTTCAGACAGGCTTATGGCAATATCTTCATGCAACTTTGTCTGATCCCTTGAAGTAATGGAAGTCAGAAGCATCTGGAACAGTTGCCCTTCTCTTCTTCGATTAAAGAGTATAGCCTGAGCGAGTGTGACACACAAGGTAGTGAAGGCTTTTGTACTTGGACTGTTCTTGAGTTCTTCTTGTACTTCTGTTTGTTGTTTTTTGATGTATAAGTGCAACTGCCTGACATCCTGAGTGAATGGTAGCAGTTCTGTTGTGTTAAATCTTGTTTTTCAAGGTGCTTATAGCTCCACCTGAAATGCATTTATTCCATCTTGCCTGATAAATAGCCTGATTTTTTGGAAGGCCATTATTTCCACCACTTACAGCATTGGACTCCATAAGACTTCAGAGACCGACCAAGTTTAAGAGCCAGTGACAGAGTGCGATATGAATTCATCATGTGGAAAGTTTGCAGGAAAACCAATCTTCCATCTTTCTGAGTTGTCTTTGTAGCTTGGTAAGGCCTTGGGATTCAGTGACGTCATCTGGCTTAAATGGAGAGTATTTCACATAATTTCCATAATGTTTTCTTGAGTACAAGCCTTGACAATAAATGCAATGCAAAAATGAACTGAAATTGCAAGAATTTTAATGAATTATTGACAAGTATACATTAATTTACAATAACTTAAGTAATAATTTTGCAATAAGTTGTTTAGAATACTTTATAGTAGCTCAAATAGTAAAAACAAAAACAAATACCTGACTTTATGTTATTTATGTATGTCAGTAGTAAGCCTTCTCAGAAATCTGAACACAATGTGAACAACAAAAGAGGGCAAACAGCCCCTCCCTTCCCAGTTTCCTCTTTAACAAAATATCTGTATGAGCAACATCATCAGCTCCACCCCTCTCACTGATCAGTCTGAGACTGCGTGCAGGCTGAGCATGACAAAGCAGTAAACATGCACTGCAAGGCAACTGTTTGTAGAGTAAAAACTGTGTATATGTTTAAATAATTTACTTTGTTAAGGACGATTTCTCATTCTCTGCTAATGATTTTCTTTAAAAAAGAAAAAGAAAAAGAAAGGTAGGATTGTTTTTGACTCTTTTGATTGTTTTTTAATTTTTAATCATATTTATTTTATTTATTTATTTCAAGTTTACCACAAAAAACAACAATGAAATTGATTCTTCTTTTGTACACTGTTAAATACTATGTTTATACTGAAATAGGTACTATAGTTATTTGTTTTGTTATTTAACTGTTTGTTCCTTCAGCAATTTAACTTTGGTTTTCATGTGTAAATGTTGTTTCTTTTGTTTTTCCAGCTCATTAGTAATTTCTTTGCCATACTTAATAATACAGCTTTACTTCAATAAAGTATTGCCCCACATATCACATAATTAAAATAAGTAATACCAGAGACACATTTTCAAAGGGTTGGGTGTGCTGAAATTTAATTACAACATAAAATCACTAATCAGACAAAGAAAACACATTGATAATTAAAAAAAGAGTTTAATTAAAGAATGAGTACTGAGGGATAATCAGAACATAGGCCAGAAATGCCAACATTCAAGTGGAAAGTTTGATCCTTTGACTTAAATATTCAACATATTCAAAGAACATAGGAAGTATTTATCACACAGTACGACAACACTTGTCATGGACATTAATATTTGAACACGAGAACATTACTAGAACATGTGTTCTTTCCATCCTATAAATCATTGTTACACAAAAACTGGCAGCAGATTTACATGTGCTTGTTTGTGGTTTTTAATATGATATTAATCATATAATAATAATAATAAGGATTTCCATTTTGCAAACCCACAAACTTTTCCATGCAAATATGTTCCTGTTCATTATATGGTTCCAAACGTTTTACACATATATACAGCATTAATAACAGTATCAAATGTATGCAAGGTCTTCACAATTTAAAGGAGTCCAAGAATGTGAAACTGTATTTTCCTTGAGTTGAATAATGAGTTAACTGAACTGGAGCTAAGCATCAGACGTTCAGGCTAATGACCAAGAATACAACCCAAATAAGACTCAAGAAAGCAAAATCTAGGGTAGTGAATGGGTGTTAAGCCAAAAGGTAACCCAGCTACAATCTCCTCAGATCTTCTGCACCTCTGACAGGACACAGAGAAGACAGCAGCACTACCTGATAAGATGTGGAAATAATTACAAAATAATAATTGCAGCAAAATATTATGCAGAGTGACTTATATGAATCATTGCAGCACCGTAAACCATAAAAGCAGAGCTCATCATTTGCATGAAATTACTGGAGTGTCTAAAACAGCATTTGAGCATTTTCCACCCCAATTACACTCAGATTCTTATGCAACAAAAAATTATGTAAAATATGCAACAAATGCATTAATATTTATTAGTGTTCGTTCTGGGTGAAGATGAAAAAAATCCCATTATTCCAATAATTAGTGAACGTCCATTTTTAATGTGATTGTAATTTCAGACTGTTCAGACTATGAATAAATGTTGGGTGTGTGTGATGGGATCCATAGATTGAAAAAAGGCTGCATGTTTATCTACAATCTATTTTTTGAACTGAGTGCCTTACTATCCCTTACTATCCTTTTGCTAATGTAATAATGTAACACATGTTTTTGAGTATATTAACCTTTAAAAACAGACTAATCTTGCAGGATCTTTTTATATTATGATGTACTTTTATTCGCCAAAACATCAAAAAGGTGTATTTCTAGGAGACAGTCACACATGCCAGGTATTTTTATTTTCAGTAGATCCTGGGCTAATCAAATATGTCATCATTTGAGACGTAAAAAAGAATTTCATTTAAATTATTGGTGTTCATCCACAAATGGAAGAAGTTTGGAACCACCAGGACTTCTCCATAGAGCTGGCTGCCTGGCCAAAATGAGTGATCATGATAGGAGGGTCTTAGTCAGGGAGGTGACAGGGAACCCAAGTTTTGTCTGCAGCAGGAACTGGGAGACTGGTCAGAGATGAGGGAAAGATGACTACAGTAATGTACAGAGACATCCCTGATGATAACCTGCTCCAGAGCGCTCTGGACCACAGAGTGCAATGAAGGTTTCTCTACCAACAGGACAATGTCCCTAAACACACAGCCAAGATAAGAAATGAGTGGCTTTGAACTCCTGAATGTGAACTCCTGAATGTCCTTGAGTGGCCTGGAATGACAAAGCAGTAAACATGCACTGCATGGCTCTTTTGGCATTTAAACTGGGATTTGATTCAGTTGGAAATAAATACATTGTAGCTGTTTTCCAGATTACTCTCTGATACTTCATCACACAATGATGTATTGTTTGAAATGTCTCTAGGATACTCTGATCCTAGAAAACCTAGAGTCATGGAGCCTAGAAAATGCATGTAACTGCCTGCAAAGCGCAGATCTTTGGTTCTAAGAGTTAATGCTTACTGTCTATAAAGGGTTTTTAAATACACATAAAAATGAGGTGTTGAATATGTTGAAATGTGTCACCTGTCAGTGTCAAGGTCACATTGCAATTTGTATAAGCCCTGTTTACCTGTGGCATGGCTTCATCCTCATTATTTTCTTCCTCTTGGCTTTTCTGTGTGATGTAGCAGTTCTCAAGGAACTCCAGAGTCTGGGACTCTAGATTGCGTACATTATCTAAATGTTTGTGGTGCTATGCTCAGTATAGATGGTGTAGTGTGGGGACTTTCATGATTGACAACGATCAAGCAATCAGTAAAAAATATTATATGCGAGGTCTGTCATGTTTTTATTAGGATTTTAAATAACAAATCCTCCAGCGTGAGCCACACATAGCCAAACACAAGGGAGTTAAATGAGCAGGTAAAGTTGTACAGTTGTACAATTTTTCACCTTAAAGTGAATCTGACCTACAAAATAAAATATTAAACGCTACATTTGATATGCTGACTTTTTTCTTGTTTCAATAGCAATGATGGGATGTTTTGTTACATGTTTATTTATAAAATAAGTTTTATCTCACTGACAGATGCGTCTTATGATTTCATTTATCATTATAATGCATTTTCCACAATCTGTTTGCCTCGCTCTTTTTCCAAAGGTGTCAGTAATTCTGGTGGGCACTGCAAAATGCAAATATTCACATGTATTCTCTGCTGGTTTGAACACCATTCAAATGCCATCTCAGACTCCTGGAAGACTCACAGGACCCCAGAAACAGGCAGGTAATTTTAAATACCAATTTTAAATAATGATATTTCACCATATAAAATCAAATACATTAGAGAATTAAACACATTTCAGATTTTATACTGATCAGGATCAGTAGACAGACTTTGTTTAATAAAAAAAAATCATTCAAGGTATTTTGTCTTAACACCGATGGATCTAATGTATTGTGTATTTACTTTTTTTTCTCACATATTGTTGCTATCATGCAAAAACCTCGAAATTTCAATTTCAACTTTACAGAAGAAAGAAAAACTTTCAATGAAAGTCTGGACAACTAAGGTTTTTAGGTGACAACAACAATATTTTGGATGGCCAAATCATTTTCATGATTTTCATGCAGAGGCAGCTTATTCATTTCATTTTGCTTTTCAAGACAGAACTCATTCCAACTTTAACTTCTTTAACATTTTTCTCAGCCCAGCATGTTAAACACAACTACAATGGACACAATGGAAATACAAAATTCCACTTCAACTCTCTTCAGGTTTTCTGACTGTTTACAGGACATCTATTTAGGGATAACGGTGGCCTATGTTGTAATGTTGCTCTGCTTTTTTCTGGGAACACCTGCAAATTCTTGGCTCCTCTGGCTCTATCTCTACAATGGCTGGAAAATCAAACCCACTCAAGTCTTTGTTTTGAGTCATGTTATACTGGATCTGGTCTACTGCATTGAAAGTGCTATAGATACAGTCCATATGATAATCATCTATGGCCCATTAGGAAATATAACATATTTTATTTTTTGCTTGTGCTGGGCTGGCAGACCCCTGATGCAGGTGTGCATTGCTGTTGAACAGTACCTGGCAGTGATCCACCCAATAATATTCTTGAAGTATAAAGCTCTGAAGTACAGGATTGTTTGTACTGCAGTAGTTTTGCTGATGGCAGCTGCATATGCTACATTTGAGGCGTATGAATATGATTACCCCGACATCTTTTTCAGTTATATCTTCCTTGTGGAAGTGTCTGTGATTTCGTTTTGCTGTGTGTCTGTGCTGCATGCTCTGAAACACCCAGGACCAGGAGACACACAGATCCCAGTGGAAAGAGGTCGAGATATAGGAAACCAACAAAAGAGAAACGCCTTCAATACCATCTTTTCAGGGTTGCTCATAATCCTGATTACCTACCTACCTCCAACATCACTTTCTTTACTTACTATGATAGAAATAGATGCAGAATTATATTTATGTAACATTGTTCCAATCATGAACTCTGTAAATCTTTTGGGTGTGCTGATCACACCATTGCTGAAAATGTACAAACATTTCCAATGAAATGTTTAAATCAACAATAAAAAAGGAAATGAGGGAGAACTGATGAGGGGATTATGTGTCCTTTGGTATTTCTACACTTTATTTCAACAGTTGCTTTGATTTATATGTGTCTGAAACTCCTTGCAAGCAGGGATGGACTGGCCATTTGGTGAACAGGGAAAAATACCAGTTGGCCACTATGGCTGTGGGCAACTGAGACGCTTTTCACAGCATGGCAGTAATTTGGACACCAACAAGGTTCATAAAATGATCTGTTAATCTGAACAATATTTAAATATCAATTTACTGAACCAACAGTCATAAAATCGTACTTAATAAGACTTACAGCACCATAGAGACACTAAAAGAAAGACAAATAGAGGACTTCTGGGAGTACCTGCTTTTTATCATTCTTTCTCTCTCCATGCTTTCAGTGGAACATCATTATTGGACATTGATCTTCTGCATACACACAAGTAATGCGTTCCTTAATCTATGGGTGGTCTTCCTATAGAAATTGGTGCAATTATGAAGTGCCTTCTATGCCACCCCTACTAAGGTTTCATTTTCTACAGTGTCCCAAAGGACGCCTTTTTTAGTAGAGAACTATGATATACACATCTGTATAGGGTACTCCTACAGGTGGCAAAGCATAATCAGGTTTTCCTTCATTGAAAAAGTTCCACTCTAGTGTATAAAATGTGATGCAATGCTGAAAGTGTACCCACGTATGAGAATGCGGGACGTCTCCTAATATATGTTCCTACAGTGGAGAAAATGTGATGTGGTGCTCTATAGGTGTCCTCACAATGAGATAAACCTGGGGGCCCTGCAAATACGTTTGAAAATATCTCTCAAATCCTGCTTACATTCTAAACACATTGCACAGCTGCAAACATTTTTTTCAGCAGTTTTGCAAGTGACACTCCCTCTAGAATGTGCAGATATTACAGATGACTTAACCCTTTGAAGTCTGCACTGTCAAACACCTGCCAAAAATGTTTAAATCTTGCAACCCAAGCCACACTTTGTGGGCAGTTATATGCCATTTTCTTGGTTTCATATCTCAGGATCAGAGTAACCTATAAAAATGATATACAACACTGGCCCTATATAACCATAGTAATCAGAAACAGCTAAAACTCACTTCAAACTGAAAGAAATTCCAGTTACCATAGCAGCCTTCCAGTGCATGTTTACTGCTCTGTCCACGTGTCTTAATTGACCTGCATGCAGGCTCTAACTGAGCGAGAGGGGCAGGGCAAACAATATCACCGATCCATGTATTGGGTTACAAATGTAAAAAAAGAAAGAAGGGGCTTCGGTAAATAATAAAGTACAATCAATATAATACAATTGTACAAAACAATACAGAAATACAATTTCTTTTATATATTTTTTATTTGGACTGTACCAAGCATTTTTGAACAACTTATTATTAAAATATCATTGTCGATCTGTTAATTACAAATAACTCAGTTGCATGAGTGTTTTAGTCCTTATTAGCAAAAAAAGAAAAAAATGTAGGTGCAAATAAATGTTTAATTAAAACAGGGTTGAATTCTTACAAATATTAAAAGATCTTAATGAAAGACAAATTTGAGTGACTTAGGATCTCCTGAATATAAAAATAAGTGTAATGTGTTATTTCCTATAAATACATTTTTCCAGAAAATTCTAAATTCTAGTTAATTCTTTAAAACTGGAGTGATTATTTCACCTTCTGACAATTTATTTAAAAATAAGTGATAAATAACAATTTGCATATTTGAATATCATATTTGATACAACAGAAATATATTGTTCAAAGCAGTTTTTAAAACACACTAAAACATATAGAACACAAAATACTACATATTCCCATAAACGCTTGCTTTTTCAAACTCAGTGTTTCACTTTTTCAGTAAAAGTCTTTATGTAACTTTGTATTATGTATTATGTATCTAAACTTAGGTTTAGATTAATAATGTAACATTCTTAATATATATGGTGCATCTTGTGTGCTGGTGGGCCCCAATGTTGAGCAGTTGGTGCCTTTTTTTTTTTTGCCTTGCTCTTCACACATTGCATAATGGTGGCCAGTGAAAAATGCAAATATTCATGTGTTGTTGGTTTGAACAGTATTTAAATATGAGGTGTGTTTTGTCACATAACCTCTGTCATGCTCAGACCTCCAGGAGGACCCCAGAGACACTAAGCAGGTAATATGGCGATCTGAAACAATGATCCTTCATCACAGAGAATCTAGAAGTTAAATGGATTGAGTCTAAATGAATTGGGAAAATATCATCATTTTTCTGTTTTTTTTTAACATTATTTTCAGCCTTTTCAGAATCAGTGGACTGTGTGTTTTTATTTCAACAGATAACAAGGATAAATATCATGACTTTATCATGACATTTGTCACTCATTCCCACTTTTTCGGTTCCACATTACAGAATTACAGCTGAATGTTAAACACATCTATAATGGACCAAAATTCCACTTCAGCTCCTTTCATTTTTTGTGACTGTTTAATGAATGTCTATGTAGGAGTAGTTGTGACCTATATTGCAATGTTGATCTGCTTTTTTCTGGGAACGCCAGCTAATTCTTGGCTCCTCTGGCTCTACCTCCGCAATGGCTGGAAAATCAAACCCACTCAAGTTTTGGTTTTGAATCATATTGTTCTGGAACTGGTTTACTGCATTGAAAGTGCTGTGGATTCAGTCACTATGATGATCTTAAACTGCAGCCAAACAGGGCAAATTATATTTTTTGCTTTTTGTCTGTGCATGGCCAGCAGACCCCTATCGCAGGTCTTCATTGCTGTTGAACAGTACCTGGCAGTGATCCATCCAATATTATTCTTGAAGTATAATGGTGCTCAGTACAGGGTCGCATGCATTGTAGTAGTTTGGCTGACAGCAGCTGCATATGCCACATTTGCGACATATGAAAGTGATTACCCCGACATATTTATCAATTATGTCTTCCTTGCAGAAGTGATTATAATCTCATTTTGCTGTGTGTCTGTGCTGCATGCTCTGAAACATCCAGGGCCAGGAGACACACAGATCCCAGTGGAGAGAGGTAGAGACGTAGGAAACCAACAAAAGAGAAACGCCTTCCATACCATCTTTTCAGGGTTGCTCATAATCCTGATTACCTACCTTCCTTCAGTATCACTGAACTTATTTACTGTGATAAAAATAGATGCAAATTTATATTTTTGTAGTTTTGCTCCCATCATGACCTCATTTAACTATATGAGTGTGCTGTTTACACCATTGCTGAAAATGTACAAAAATGGTTACATGGAATGTTTGAATCATAAAAAGGAAATTAGGCAGAACTCATGAGGGGATTATGTGGTCCACATTCTTTTGTTCAAAGCAGACACTGTAGAAACAGAAACTGAGCAGAAACTGTTAGCCAAGAATCATGTGTAGAACATCTACAGAACTCATAAATCATAGTTATTGGGTTCAATCAGTTTTCATGAATCAGTTATTCTGTTTTTACTTGTCTTAAAATATTGGTTGGGTGTGTGTGTGTGTGTGTGTGTGTGTGTGTGTGTGTGTGTGTGTGTGTGTGTGTGTGTGTGTGTGTGTGTGTGTGTGTGTGTGTTGTTTAAATTGATTTATACCAGCTGACATTATTCAATTTATGGGTGTCCTATTAAAAAACTACACCCCACACAAACATATGTCCTATGTCATATGTCTTTTCATTCGTGTACATTCTGATATTCTGATATTTCCTGTGCTTACAGATGATAGTAGTCAAAGAAAGTCAAAAAAGCAATCCTATTATTGCACAGAAAGTTTGCAGATTTAATGCATGTTTTTAGACAGAAAGCCTTTTTTTGTTTAAATTTAACAAAAGTGCCACTAATTTTTGACAGCAATGTGAAATGCTCACTAAAAAAGGAATTCTCTGGGTATTTAAATAATATTTTGAGGGGGGTTTCATCAATTTCTTGAAAGACTGTACCTCAGAGAGAAAAAAAAACACTAAATAGCTCATAATGGAGAATGATCCTCTACTAGCACCCAATGCAGAGATGCAGAGACGTGAAAGACCAATGAAAGAGGAATGTCTCTTGGAATATACACCTCATCTGTCATGGACCATATAAACTCATGTGCTCACAATGTCATCTGTGTTGAACATGTGAAGATCTTTCCTAATTAGAAATCCTGGATGAATGCTAAACTTTGATGACTGCATGTGATGTTACTTCAGATCTAGTGAAGCTGTGGCCTAAACCTCAACCAGCATTTTCACAACTCTTACCCCTGCTGCATGTGGAGGGGAATCCAGTTCATCACAGACTATCTCCACAGGTCCAGGCTAAATTCAAGTTTGGGTTGGTGGGGACATAGCTTAATCATATCTATGCCTGTTTTGACCACTGAAGCAAGTAATACACTACATGGATCGGGTCTCCTAACAAGAGCAATCCCTACACACACTGCACATAAACTGTGTGTTCAGTACTGAGCAAAAAAGCATGGAAAAAACACTGGTGCTAATGGTGTCCCTGGACAGAGCATGTGCTGGTCAGTTGACTAAGTCTTCACTAACATCTTCAACTTCTCACTGGTCCAGGCTATTTTTCCACACATGCTGGAAGGCAAGATCAGTAACACCAAGAATCAACACTTCCATGTCTAACTGGGATTAATACATCCTGAAAAACAGACCCAGTCTGTTAAATTTGGGCAGTCCCATGTCCTCCAGTCTCTGCTGGGTGCCACAGGGTTCAACAACAATGGTGTGCCTCTGCATAGATCCATATAATCAAGTTGATGATGCCACCGTGGTTGGCCATAAGACAATTTGTTAAACCAAGACCTCTTTCTAAATAGAGAAGACCAAAGAGCACATTGTGGACTACCAGAAAACCAAAGCCTGCACACTCTCCTGGCCAAACCAACAGGGCTGAACTACTACGTATTTCTGGGCAGCATCTCCATCACCATTGAGCACTATTGAGTCTGTGGTATATCTGGTCCATTGTGGCTGACATTGAGCTCCTACAAATGGTGGTGAAGAATGCTTATATGTGTCTATATGAGACAGCCAGGTAATCCTTACTGAAAATAAACCTTATATCAGGTAAAAAGCCAATTATAACATGTTTTTTTGTTTTTGTTTACTGAATACTGAATTTGTTTACTGAATACATTCAGAGCAACGTAAACATTTATTGTTTTATTATCATATGTTTTATTCAGTTTACTCATTATTAGAATATTTATTTATTTATTTACTGCAACCTTTACATGAATTGCTCAAATGAGAATCATGTTTGAGTTATTTGTAGTTTTTTTATTTTCTTTCCAACATCACAGATTTACTACACAATATTAACACCATCTGTAATGGATATTAATTCCACAGTGTTACTGAATCTATTTATCTGACAGTGATCCATCCAATAATATTACTGAAGTGTAAAGCTATTCATTACAGGATTGTGTTCATAGCACCTGATGGTGGTGGCGTGTGCTGTAGGTGAGATATTTATGAATAATAATAATCATAATCATCATAAAACATTTTTAATAACGTCATCTTCATATCAGTGATTAGGATCTCATTTTGCTGTGTGTCTGTGCTGTGTGCTCTGAAACTCCCAGGGCCAGGAGACAAACAGATCCCAGAGGAGAGAGGTAGAGAACATCTTCAGTACGATCCTTTCAGGATTGTTCATAATCTTGTTTTCCTACCTCCTTCTGGTATCACTTAGTCTTGTGAAAGTGACATAAACAGAAGTTCTCTGTAATATTTATCCATTTATAAGCTTTCAATGTTTTTGGTGTGATGATCCCACCACAAAGGAAAATGTATAGGAATGTTCATATGAAATGTTTAACCCATCAAAGCAAAATGAGAGAACATATAAATGGGTTCCATTGTTCTGGATATCATAGGCACATGCTCCACTGGGCCTGAGCTAAGCCCAGACCTTCACCTGAGGCCCATCTACTCAACAACAGCTGCAAATCATGAGGACTGATTGGACACTTTATAGGCACCTCAGTTTGAGTTCTTTCGGCAAAGGCTCTGTTTTCATATCTGAGCAATGGTTCCTGTTTGAGGTTCTGTGGTTTGCTTGTTTCTTGACCCCTGTCTGTCCTGATGGTGAGACTCGGAATGCCCCTAATAAACACCTTCTGCACATGCACCCTGCCTCAGCCTCTACGTTACAAGATAACAGCATTATATCCTCATTTTCAAAAATGTATAAATATACAGCAATGGATAACCTAGTGCCCCCTAGTGTTCGGGGGTCCACATAGCCAACATACTGCTAATGGGACTGGTGCTGTGAACTATTTTCTCTGCCAAGACTGGAGATATTGTTGATGGAGGCCAGTTCATTTCAAATATGCCTGTTTTGTGTAAGAAAGGGAGCCAATTTTATTTTTTGGTACGTTCAATTCTATGGTGACCTAAGAAGCTCATTGGATTAAGTTAAGAAGCAGGGTTTGGTCTCACTTAGCAAAATTCCACCCAAATATCATTGATGAATGTGATCGGTGTGGTGCTTCCTCCTTGAGCTTGAGCCACATGCATTATTTCTGTCCCTCCCTCAGCAGATTCTGGACTGAATTTTTCAATACAGTGTCTAAAATATTTGGTGGTAATATTCCCCAGAGTCCGCTCGTGGCTATATTTGGTTTTTCTAAAAACATCTCTGGGCTGTCCACACTTCAACATCAGGTCTTGGCTTTCATGTGTATTAGCGAGGCGACGTATTCTCTTGCTATGGAAGTCCCCAACTCCTCCATCCATTTCTTCTTGGTTTCGGGATGTAATTTGCTTTTTAAAATTGGAAAAGATCAACAAATTTACAACATAAGGTGACACGGCCACATTCTACTGTAAATGGAATCCACTTTTGTTATACATTGCTTCACTTAAGGTTTTTCCTGATGACTGACTGATTTCTTACCCATCCACCCCTGTTTTACTTATTTTGAGCACTTTATTTACTTAGTGTTATTTAGCACCCCCTTTATTTATTTATTTATTTTTATTTAGCCCCTTATTTGTTTTTGTTTGGTTGTTTTTGTCTGTTTGTTTTTTGGATATTTGGTTAAAATGGGCAGTGGTATAATGTTATACTGTGTAAGGTATACTCCCTTATTATTTATTTTCTATATTTTGTTTTATGTATGTGAATTGTTGTATGTGTTTACCATTGTCCTAAATAAAATGTTAAAAAAAAGAAGAAGAAGCAGGGTTTGGGGATTGAGTTTGTCACTTCTAAGTTTAATAATTACAGCACTGAGCTGTAGATCTCTACTGGAATCTCACAAAATTAATAAATAAAATGTATCCATTTTAAATTTGTATTACCTTAAATATTCATTGCACACATTTTTCATTGTTCCTCAACCATATGTGCTTAATAAGATGCTGCTTAAAGGACCATTAAACATTAAGCATAAATGTTTGATTTTGACCATGCCCACTTTAAGTTCCAATCTATCCATCTTCTTATCTTCTCTTTAATGGTGAGGGTTTCAAAGTTAAGGCAGCTGTTCACTGAATACATCTCATCAGACAGCAAGTTCACTTGAGAATGCAGCATAATAACCCTTTCATAATATGTGCTTTTCTCCCTTCTGGTGTCCGGAACATCACATGTGATAGGGGCAGTACTGCAATGGAGTTGGGCAATTGAAACATTCAAATATATATGCAAATGTTCACATTTGTACATTGTTGGTTTGATCTGTGTTTAAATAGCAGGTATGTTAATCAGTTCAGTAATTATCATTCTAAAACATTCGGGATAACACGGATGACCTGGGAAAAACTTATGCCATGTAAAAATCCAATAGTTAAGAAATCAAAATCGAGTGTACAGTCATAATTTATGACATTTAATGATCAGTAGATTGTATGGTGTTGCACACTATGGACCTTGTTTAATGTTTCTTTAATTTGTTGCTGCAACTGTGATCCATGTATTGCTCTTTTTTGTATTATTTGTATTACTCATTAAAAACAGTAGCAACTGAACACCATCCTCCTTGTTTCAACACAGCATTTCCACAAAATGTTAATCACATCTGTAATGAGATCAATTCCACTTCATTTTTTTTATGATTTTTTAAAGTCATGTCCAGCTGGAATTACTGTGAGCCATGTTACCATTACAATCTGCTTCTTTTTAGGAACACCAGCTCATTGTTGGTTTCTCTGGCTCCCTCTCTCCATGCTGGCAGGAGAATCAAACCCTCCCAGGTGTTTCATATTAATCTGATTACAATGGATCTGATCTATTCCATGGAATGTGGTATTGAGATGGTCAATGTGCTGATCTCCAACAGTGACGCGTTGTGGACAGTGTCATTTATTATTTTTGGCCTCAGCTCTGTTGGCAGATCTCTGATGCAGATCTGCATTTCTATTGAGCAGTATCTGGCAGTGATCCATCCAATAATATTGCTGTATAAAGGTCTTCAGTACAGGACTGTTTGCTGCTGTAGGTTGTTTGCTGGTCGTTGTATGTGCTGTCAGATGTTTATAGATACTTAGACTAACCATATTTTCAATATTATTTTCTTCATATGAGTGATTGAGATCTCATGCAGTTGTGTGTCTGTGCTGTGTGCGCTCCAACATCCAGGGCCAGGAGACACACAGATCCCATTGCAGTGAGGTAGAAATGTAGAAAACAAACTAGACCACATTTGTGGGAGTAAAAAACCTATTGGAAATAATGGATTGTAATGATGTGAGCTTCTGCAGACACATACCTGTCCTCACATGTGTTGTCCACAGCTAATCAGGCCCAAAAGAGTAAAGAGTGTGAGCTCTGAGCTTTTACTCACCTGGGTCAACCCACCTCTGTTATAAGGAGAGGGGAGATTGGACTTGAAGAAGGTCTAACAATGAATGTCTGAATACTCACAGTGTTTGTTTTTTGAAAAATGACTTGATGAATCGATGTAGTAAAATGTACTCATCTGAAGATATGTATTGTATTTAACTGTGTATCAACAATTTTCTTATATTGTTTCATGTACATCACCTGTGCTGATATTGGTAGAACCCAGGGGGAGGGGCTACTAGTATATATATCAGCTCTGAGCGAGACTAAGTGAGAGTGAGTTGACTTTGACTTTGCCAATGTGTGGTTGTACTGGAAGAGAACTTTTTGTGACTTTGCGACCACTGAAGTAGTGGGAATGTTTAGTATTACTGTAATTTTCTTTTCTTTATCTTTATTAGCGCAGTGTAAATATTTGTAAATATTTGTTTGTTTAATAAACCGGTGGCCTACCTGGAGATTTTCCTTCTGTCTGTTCCAATTGCGGGTGCCTCTGACTACTCGCCCTACACTACCCAGGAAGTACACTTTGACCCCCCGGTCTAAGTACCCTACTTCCTCACCTGGATATAATTGGAAATAAATATTTCCAATCACCAGCTACTTCATCAGTGTTGGATAAGGCACCCTCATTTAAATCCATTGATGGATGAAGATGACAGAACAGTACATCTCCAGAAGACTGCAGTGCCACCTATAGGCCCTTATAAAATTAGGGCCACAAAGTGGTGTTACTGACATGATACTCGCAGCTCCAAATCTTTCTGAGAAAGATTGTGCACCGTTTTTGCTCAGGTACTTCTCAAGCAAAGGGTGAAGATACTGAGGTGGGGGTTGGTATATTTCAAATGTGCCCTTTGCAGTGTAGGAAGAGCAGGAGAATCTGAACAATGTGACAAAAGCTTTTTTATTTCACCTTGGCAGCTCACAAAAATGAATTCCCACTTTTTGACATTGTCTTCAGAGTTCAAGTTTCAGATTGACTTTCAAACCTTCACTAAGCACAGCAGCTTGTGAAACAGCTACAGCAGGTTTTCTTGGAAATGCAAGGCATTAAATACACAACATTAAAATTTTGTGGGGAAACAAACATTGAAACTTGAAAAATCCACAGCTCAGTATTTGCTGCTTCATTCACATCACTTACTGAGGTCATTTTAATATGCAAATGTTCCCATATATAAATTATAAATATCAATGCAGTCACTAAAATTCTGACACACCAGAACACTTTCAGGATTCCAGTGGCTGTTAAAAAAAAACAAAACGTTACTTAAAATGTATTTATTTATTTATTAGTGAAGGTTTTGGCATTGTGGCAAAAAACATGCATGTTCCATTGTTACTGAGGAAGTAACAATCTACACAATGTACTCTTTCTCTTATGTTTTGTCTTTTGTAACCTATGTATGACTCGCTTAACTTTATTTTCCACACAGCATTTCCATAGAATGTTAAACACATCCATAATGGAGATCAGTTCCACTTCAACTTACTTCAGTTACTATGACTGTGTTCAATCATCTCATGCTGGAATCACAGTGGGCTTTCTTGCCATTCCTGTGTGCTTCATCCTGGGAACACCAGCTCCTTCATGGCTCCTCTGGATCTCTCTCCATGCTGGCTGGGAAATCAAACCCACTCAGGTGTTTGCTTTGAATATGAATCTACTGGAACTCATCTCCTGTATTCCCTGTGCTGCTGAAATGCTGAATGTGCTGCTCCTCAGCAGTCACACACTGTGGATAATGTCATCTGTTGTTATAGGCATTTGCTGGGTTGGTAGGCCTCTGATGCAGATCGGTGTTTGTATTGAGCAGTATCTGGCGGTGCTTCATCCAGTGATATTCATAGAATATAAAAGTCGTCAGTACAGGACTGTTTGCTGCAGTAGGTTGGCTGATGGCAGCTGCATGTGCTGTATGTGAGATCTTAATGGAAATTTTGGCAGGCCAGTTCTTTCCCCCTGTCTTCTTCATATCAGTGATTGTGATCTCGTTTTGCTGTGTGTCTGTGCTGTGTGCTCTGAAGCATAATCATCTGTAAATGGGATCCACTTCAAATCATAGAATTTAAATTATAGATTTGTGGGGTTCAATTGGTTTTTCTTCAATGGTATGATCACTTTAGATCAAATGATACATGGAAATGATGGCAGCATGTTCTCATGTTCTCAAACTGTCTGAGAAAGCTGAGAATAATATAGAGAAAAGTGCAGTGGGAAGAACAAAGCCTCTAATGTGCCCTATAGGCTCTAATACAACTGGTGTTTTAAAAAGGACTATGCCATCATATATACATTTTTACCTGAACTAAACCTGTATAACCTTCAGACCTTTATTATTTACTTTGTGTTAAAAGAGATTATACTCTTTAATGTTCATATTTATTTTAAAAAATGGTCTATATTTTATCAGACAAAATGTATAATCTAATTTTTGAAAATGCCTTTATATGTATGCATTAAAATATGTTTCAAAGGTTTCTTATGTGATACAATATAATAACCACTTTATGTAAAAGATCCTATTTGTAATGGTATGTAAAAGTGAAAAACCTTTAAATTGTTTGCAAAAATATATCATGTCATGGTACATTTAAAAACCTCTCGACACTCATACATCTCATATTAATGTTTAGAAGTGTTTGTTACCTTTAAAAAACAAATCCTTGTTGAAAGAATAATATTCACCTGTCATTTTCTGTAGATACCCCTCTGAGAATTGGCAGCCTCTGTTTTTTTGGTGATGAACTGCAGGCAAAATCCACTTAAGAAGTACTTTGTGAATAAGAGTAGGTTGGGTTACTTGTTAATTTAATTTGCCTGATCGCTGTTGTTCTGTCAATGTTGTGTGCGATATGTTACACAACACTGCAGTGGAGGCTTGCATTCGTCCATCCTCATGATACAGAGGAAACTAACGATGAGGACAGAAGATTGTGTAATAGAAATGCCTGGAGGAAGGAGAGAGAGGGTTTGAATGCCCAGTATACTAGTATTAGAAATGTGTTTTTTTATTTATCTTTTATTGATTTATATATTAGAGTCTGTGTGTGTGTGTGTGTGTGTGTGTGTGTGTGTGTGTGTGTGTGTGTGTGTGTGTGTGTGTGTGTTCTAGAGTAAGGCAGCACAAACTGGCCTTTTGAATCTACACTCTAAAGACCCACTCATTAGTATCTGCTGACTGATTTCAAACTCTTAGCATTAAGTAAAGTTGAGGCCACTTCATGCAAATATTAAAATAATCACACATCTATATCATTGGTTAAACAACAATAATTTAAATAGCAGGTGTGTTTTCGTCTCTTCAGTGAATCACTGTCCCACCTTTAACCCCAGAAGTCAGCAAATTCCAGCTCAACACCAGGTAAATGCCAGTGATCGACGAGGTTTTTTTCTAAAATTAAATCAAATGTACATGTGAGGATGTCATCATTTATATATCACCTGTTCATTTCTCTGACTTTATTTTTTATTTTACTTTATTTTATTCACTTAATATTATTATTTTATTTCCTTTCTTCCTTCCTTTCTTTACTACTTTACTAATACATCTCAAAAAAATAAACAGCCATTTATTTAATATTCATTACATTTAAAGAAATATATTACAGACTTTTTTGTTTTAAAGTTGTGGTTAGTAATCTATTCATATTTGAATCAAAATTGTCCAATGTTTGAAGATTCTGGATTTCATGAGCAACTCATACTGATCAACAGTAAAACAAAAAAACAGGGATCAAAATGTCACTTTACATGTAATATATATAAAATATGACAGTTTACCTTTTTGAATGAAGTTCTAATCATGAATAAGCTTTTTAACAATCACTCTAGTATCGTATTTTGCATGTCATTCCAATGACTGTTCATATCATGCATACCTTACCATGTTATATGGCTGAAAATTTGACAGAAAATCTGACATTATTTATTGTCTTTTTTTCTGTTATTTTTTTTTTTTTTACAGAATACCAACACAATGTTAAACACATCAGTAATGGATATGAATTCCACTTCATCACCCTTCAGTTTTAAGGTCTGTTATAATGGTATCTATAAGGGAATGGTTCTAAACTCTGTAGCTGTTTCGTTTTCCTTCTTTATAGGAACACCAGCTCATTCATGGATCCTCTGGCTCTCTCTCTCTCAGTACTGGCTGGAAAATTAAATCCACCCAGGTGTTCCCTCTGATTTCAACTTTACTGGAACTGATATTCTCCATTCAATGTGCTGCAAAGATACTCAATATTCTCATTTTCAGCAGTGACATGTTGTGGAGAGTGATTTTATTCCTGGATCGGCAGACCTCTAATGCAGATCTGCATTTCCACTGAGCAGTATCTGGCAGTGTTCCATCCAATAATGTTCTTGAGATACAAAGCTCATTTGTACAGGCTTGTTTCCACTGCTGTGGTTTGGCTGATGGCAGCTGCATGGGCTGTACATGTGACTTTTATAAATGTCTTTTTAGAGTACATTTATAACTCCATCTTCTTCATATCAGTGTCTGTGATCTCGTTTTGCTGTGTGTCTGTGCTGTGTGCTCTCAATCACCCAGGGCCAGGAGACACACAGATCCCAGTGGAGAGAGATAGAAATGTAGGAAACCAGCAAAAGAGGAACGCCTTCAATACCATCTTTACAGGATTGGCTATAATCCTGTTAACTTACCTCCCTCAGGTATCACTTAGTTTAATTAAGGTGATACAAGGAGATAATGAGTTGTATTATTGTACTCTTTCTCCATTTATGAACACCATCAACATTTTGGGAATGACGGCCACACCATTGCTGAAAATGTACAGAAATGTTTGTATGGAAGCATCAAAGAGAAAAATGTAAAGAACTCAAGGGGATTCTGTTTATTATGAACTTCATACAGCCCTCTCATGACTCATTGCACACTCCACACTGGGTTGGCCTGCTGTGGTCTTTGAGATGTTGTGTTCTTACATTGTCCTAAAAAAGAATATACGAACGATAGCTACATCAAAATCAAAGCAAATGAGTTTCAACAGACTTACCAGAGCATATCAGCTGTTTGGAAAACTACAGAAAGGTCACAAAGAAGAATATGGAACATGAGCTGACTGCTGTTAAATAACCGAACCGATCTCATGACCTATGCATATATAGGAAAGACATAAACCAGCATGTATACAGATGCACTGCACTGTGTACAAATGGTACCCCTCTGGCATGTGTAGTCATGCCAACGTATCATCCGCATGCTTTTCCTAACCAAGCCATTTCTCTAGGTAAGGATGTTCAGGTATCTGGTTTCCTCTCCACTGAATGGATAAAACCAGATGTGCTAATGTGATGCTTTCAAGCGTAGATGCTGGTTCTGGCTACTGCGTTTACACACATCTGTACTGGCTCTTTATCTTGAAGTGCAGGACTTCATTCAGTTGATTAGCCTTGGAACTGTAATCTCTCAATCAGGTTGAAATCACAGGTTGGAAATGTGTCAATAGTGTACAGGAAACCCATTGAGGTCATTGAGGGTGAGGGTGTGTATATGTGTGTATATTTTCATAGGAGAATGGCAGCACATATTTTCCTCTTTGGACATTGTTGTAACCATCAGGATCTACTGACTGATTGCAACCTTTTAGCACTAAGACAAGCTAAGGCCACTTCCACTTCCATTTCCAAACAATTACACATCTATGTTTTGGACAACCTGTTGGAAAACAGGTGTATTTCCATCATTTTTTCATTGCTGTCACATTGAAACTCCAACTGTGCTAGCATCAAGAAAAAAGCAAATAATAAACAAAGTTTAAAAAAGTTAATAAAATTCACATAAACTGTGAGAACTACATTTATTTATCACTTGAATATTGTGATGTCTTCATTGTGCGACTGAGACTGAAGCTTTACAGCTTCGGTTTTCTTCCACTGAAACTGCTCATGCGTGTTTTTTTGTTATTTTTTTTTATTATATTATGTATGTTTTACGTAGTTTCCTTACTAGGTTATTTTGATCTTTTCACAACCCTCCTTAACCATTGCTGTAATCATACCAATTAGGATATCATTCATTGCTTTTGTGAATGTTTTCTCCACATTATGATAAACAATGATGATCTGTGATGGATATTAATTCCACTTTATGGCTCTCTATCCACACTGGTTGGAAAATCCTACCCCATCATGTGATGCCTCTGAATATAACTATACTGGAACTGATCTTCACAGTGCAGTGTGATGTTGAGATGCTCAACATGCTGATCTTCAACAATGGTACACTGTGTACAGTGATTTTTTTTTCAGCCTAAACTGGGCTGGCAGACCTGATGCGGATACTCAGTACCAGTACCTTGCAGCCATCTCTCCAATAATACTCTTGAAATATAAAGGTACTGAATTTAGGATTGTTTCGGCAACATTCGTTTGGTTCATGTCTGTGGTGTGGCTGTATATCAGCTGTTGATGCTTTTGCAGATTACATTTTCAATTCCATCTTCTTCATATCAGTGATTGTAATCTTGTTTTGCTGTGTGTCTGTGCTGCGGGGCTCTGAAACACCCAGGACCAGGAGACACACAGACCGCAGTAGAGAGAGATAAAAATGTAGGAAACCAGCAAAAGAGGAAAGAATTCAATAGCATCTCCTTAGGATTGCTTTTAATCTTGATCACCTACCTTCTTCAGGTATTACGTAGTTTAATTTAAATGATGCAAACAGAAGATGAAATGTTTTATTGTAATATTGCTCCCATCCTGAACACTTTCAACGTTTTGGGTAGGATGATCACACCATTGCAAATGTACAAGGATGGTTGTTCGAAATGTTTTAAAATATAAAAGCAAAACTAAAGAGAACTCAGATGTTTTGTGTTTTTATTAGATTTATACTAAACAATTAATTCAGCATTGTTCATAATGTTTAATTCATGAGGCGATCCATTTAACTGGAGGTGATCCACACACACACACACACACACACACACACAGGCTCCAATTATGTATTAACCATAAAACACGGAGTGACTATCACAATTAAAAATATAAGATCTTCAAGGAAACCTCTTTGATTAACCTCCAAAAAACCACTTTAGTGTAAATATTAAAGAATAAGATAATTTAAACCTTGAAGCAGATGTGCAGAGGACTCTCAAGTATATAATAATTATATATTTTTTTATAATATAATAATAATATTTTTTTCCTTTGAATAATTTAACTAATTGTTGTGAGTACTTCAAAGCACCTGCTCCTGCTTTAACAGGTTCAGAAAGTCTTCATAGATGTTTACATTTATTGCCTTGTGAAGGTCTATTTCATCCATTTGTGATGTTTATGTGCTGAATGTTTTCCACATTACAGGATGTCAACACAGTGTTAAACTCATCTGTAATGAATTTTAATTCTAATAGCTATTTCTACAGTTTGATTGGGCACTTGTGGTAAATTCAGTTGATTGGACATGATTTGGGAAGGCCCACACCTGTTTATATAAGGTCACATAGTAGACAGTGCATGTCAGAGCACAAACCAAGCCATGATGTCTAAGGAACTGTCTGTAGACCTCTGAGACATTGCTGTATCGAGACACAGATCTGGGGGAAGGGTACAGAAAAATTTCTGCTGCATTGAAGTTCCCAATGAGCACAGTGGCCTCCTGCATTTGTAAATGGAAGAAGTTTGGAACCACCAGGACTCTTCCTAGAGTTGGCTGCCTTGGCAGCATTATGCTGTGGAGATGTTTTTCTACAGCAGGAACTGAGAGACTAGTCAGGGTTCAGGAGAACATGACTGCAGCAATGTACAGAATCATCCTTCATAATAACCTGCTGCAGAGCACACTGGACCTCAGACAAGCATGAAGGTTCATCTTACAACAGGACAATGACCCTAAGCACATAGCCAGGAAAAAAGGAGAGGCTTCAGGGATCCTTGATCCCAGTTAGGGCCCAAACCTAAACCTGATGTCTGTGAATCAATGCTTCCCAACCATTCTGAGGAACCTTGAGAAGTTCTGCAAAGAAGAATGGGAGAAATGGATGTGCCAAGCTTGTATCATCAGACTTAAAAACACTTGATACTATAAGTATAAATATATCTTTTTTTTTTTTTTTTTTCATAACAAAATGTGGAAAAAGTGAACACTGTGAATACTTCCCAGATGCACTGTACTGGAGGTATCCCAGTTTAATTAATGTAATACCAATAGAAAAGGATTGGTGTTTTTTTTTTTCATTGTAATGTTGCTGCCATCATGAAACCTTTCAGTGTTGGGGGTGTGATGACATCATTGCTGAAAAATGCCAACAGATAAATAACAATTTGAACAGCATTGGTTTCTTCTTCTTCTTCTTCTTCTTCTTCTTCTTCTTCTTATTATTATTATTATTATTATTATTATTATTATTATTGTTGTTATTATTATTATTATTATTGTTGTTGTTGTTCTTGTTGTTCTTGTTTTTGTTGTTGAAAATGTAATCTAATCTCAATTTGAATGATTGAACTGGACATATTAAGAGATAAGGACAAATTCACTAAAGAATGTTTTAATTACTGTTTATAGGGGTGCTATTATTTGTAGAGGGGGACTGTAGTTCAGAAAATAAATTTTAGACATATTGCATTTTTATCATTTAACTCACGCTAAAGGACAACTGGGATTAATAAAAAATAAATTGCCTGTTAAAAATGTTCAGCCCAGTATATGTCACTTGGTTCATTTTCTGTATTCTGCGTGATGTCACCTGCCTGGTGAAAAATAGCATCCAAATTAAAGTGGTCTTCCGTGTAAATGAGGTGGTGTTAATCTGAACAACCCCATTTGAATAGCAGATGTGCACAGTAAAATGACCTTTAGTGACAACTACAGCTCTTGACATCCCAGCACAGATACCTACAGAAACACAGGCCATTGTAGGTAAACTGATCTGTAAACTCAAAACTGTAGAATCTATTAGCTGATATCATATCTCCTAAATATTTAACATATAAAATGGAGTGTTTGTAGGTCATATTATTGTATCACTCTTCTTCATCCTGGATATAGCAGCTCACTTTTGGCTCCTCATACTGGCAATGTCCCCAATCAGCTGTTTACTCTGAATCCATGTGCCTTTGAGACTGTCAGTGGTCTTCTGATGCTGGTCTTCTGCAACTGTGAAATACTGTGGAGGGTGTTATTTATTGTTTAAGCTGGGTTGACAGACCACTGTTGGGGATGTGCATTTGTATCTGGCAGTGCTCTGTCCAATAATATTTAAAAGTATAAAGGTCTTCAGTACAGGACTGTGTTTGTTGCAGTAGTTTGTCTGATAGCTTCTACATGAGCTGTTTTTGAGGCATTTGCAGATCATTTCTCTAGGTCCACTTACAACTCCATCTTCTTCATATCAGCCATTGTGATCTCATTTTGCTGTGTGCCTGTACTGCAGGCTTGGAAACATCCAGGGCCAGGAAACACACAAATCCCAGTGGAGAGAGGTAGAGATGTAGGAAACGAAAGAGGAAGGCTTTCAATACTATCTTTGCAGGATTGCTTATGATCCTGTTTTCCTACCTCATCAGGTATCACTGAGTTTCATTAATGCAGTGCAATTAGATTTGCTCCTATCATGAACTCTTTCTATGTTTTGGGAATAATGATTACACCATTTCTGAAAATGTACAAGAATGGTGATATTATTTAAGATGGTGATATTAAATGCTTGAATCATCAAAGGGAAATTGAATAAAATTCATGAGTGGATCCATGCTGTGTTCACCATGAGGTAAAGAAACCAATGATGTCCAATTTGCTGTCATGCAGGAACCCCAGATGTTTGGATATTTGTCAGTGTCACTGCAGTGCTAAGAATAACCCACTACCCATGTAATACTCTCTCTGCGGTGGTCCTCTGGGGTCCTGACCATTGAAGGTCAGGTTGAAAGAAGGCTAACAAAGTATTCAGAGAAACAGATGGACTACAGGAAACATAATAACACACATTATTTGGATATTTAATACAAATCTCAATTCATACACAGTATTTGCACTATTATGTTTTAAAAATCATGTTTTTAATCTAAAAAAAGTTATACATGGAAATGCAGGTGAACAGATAAATAAAACTACTGCATTAGGGCATTAGACCTACATACTGCTTTGTTGGTGTGGGTGTGGATGTTACTGACTTACTCAAAACTCTGTATTGTGTAATAATTGGTGTTTTGTCAAAATAAATAAAAGTAAAAAAGTGTTTTGTCAGGGGAATATAATATAATATAATATAATATAATATAATATAATATAATATAATATAATATAATATGCTGGTAAAAAACAAACTGACATAACAATTACTCAGCAATTACTGAACAGTACTTAAAAGCACATGCCTCATTGCTTTTTTAACCTAAAAATACATATAGTTTGTCCTCTGGCTTAGTGGAGGCAGGCTTAGTGCTTTATTTTTCCTAACCACCAGGCCACATATGACCCAAGGATTAAGGATGGAAGATGATAGCTGAGCATTGTGCCAGAAACCATTTATCAGTCAATTTCTGCCCTTGTGTTTTTCATTTTAACTGCATTGTTACTATTGCTACCTGCATAATGTTCATGTAATTACATATTACATACATATTCATAATGACACATTATTTGTTCTGTAGCTCAGTAGTTTAGCTTTTTGCTTTATTGTATTTTAATACATTTCTTATTTATTATGTTTCTTAATATGGCTTGAGTTCTGTGACTTTCCCTCAGCCTGCTTGTTCCCAGTTGCTGTATGTGTCTGGGCTGGGAGCTAAAGCGTTGTAGTTCACACCTGCTATTCAAATGATGCTGTTCAGACAAACACCATCTCATTTGCATATAAAACCACTTTAATTTGGAAAGTCATGTTTAGTTAATGTTTACTTTACAGGTGACAAACAGAAAAAAAAACAGAAAGGACAATCTGAAGTGATAAATTAGTTATGAGTACACAGCCATTTATTTTTGCATTAATGTTCACTATAATAATACGTTTGTAGAAGTGCTTTATTTAACCCACTGCAGTATGTCCCAAATCTAAAGCTGACAAAAGTGCAGCCGTAGAGTCTGGCAGTATGAAAAGATTGTTACATGATTGTTAACATGTTGGGGAGTTTGTATTTAATTTTATCTTACTATAGACGTTCTGTTATATATTATCAACATTGTTATTGGCATCCCTGCTAAACAGGCTGTGAAACACTCTTATTTGACTTCTTTTTCTAAACATCTAAACCTACCTGAGATGTCTTCATTATTGACATGAAAAATGATCTCTATTATCTCTATTTTATCAGTCCTTAGCTTTACTTTATCAATCAATCAATCAAAATTTATTTGTATAGCTCTCTTCACAACTGACGTTTACAGACATAAAAAGAAAAAGAAAAACAAACACAGGAACAAAGGATAAGAAATAACTCCCCCAGTGAGCAAGCCAACAGCGACATTGGCCAGGAAAAACTCCCTCAGAGCTGGAGGAAGAAACCTTGGGAGGAACCAGGCTCACAAGGGGGGACCCCTCCTCCTCTGGTCAATCTACTTTACATAGTTACATAGTTATCTAGGGGACAGTGAACCCCCACACGCCTGTTCTAATGCACAGATGTACTTGTGTGCTGTTAGTTCGTTGGAGGACATAATAGTAACTGTAGCAACTAACTTCTGTGTAAATTTCTACATAGTTGCTGATGATGGATGGGCAACTAGTCTAGTCCTTATCTCTACTTCATCTCTTATATCTAATACCTTTCTCTGTATAACATTATAACATCTGTTGTTTTAGTTATTTTTGTCTGTAATCCACTAGATTTGGACTTTTTACTCAAATGTGTGCTTTTTTGGCAACATACTGTCTACACAATGAGTGATTTTACTCTGACATACTGTATGAGTTGTAGATTCAGATGTAGACAAAAAAGTCTTACAGTAAAGGTTATATATTTTGGGGAAATGAAATTGTAGCCTAACTCAAAAAAGAATTACTGTAATTATAAACATAGTTAGCCTTGGTCCCATATGTGTAAAAATACATGCGTACAAAAAAAGCTGCACAAGAGGGAAAAAAACACAAAACTGAACAGTCTTGTTAATCTGAGCAGCCTTCAGCATTTGCCCATGTCACATCTGGTATTGTCGCTTGCCATGCACCTGGGATGGAAATGCTTGGCATGCCTTATCCACCCCTGGCAATCTTCAGCTGAAATGTCTCTGCAGCCAGCATCCATTGCATTCAGGACATACAGGGACATTTGGTCAACACCTTCCACCTCCAGGATTTAGAAAAGGCAAGTAGGGTGGGAGGAAAAGGGACATTGTTCTTCATTGGTCTGCAAACCAGTTTGTAAAGACATGAGAATGGTGGAATTCTACATTGTCCCAACTAATCACAAATGTCCTCGTGTTTCCTCCCACCTGTTCCCTTTCAGCTTCTGGCACCAGTTCTTCATCCAAAAACAAAAGAAGGAGGTCACTGTTATAAGGACCAATTTCACATTTGCGAAGGACCAAACCAGCACTCGAGACTGCAGTACACATTGTGACTTGCTTCTCTCAAACCCAGTACATTAACGGTGGCTCTTTTCCCAATTATATTTCTACCCTTCTAAGTTTTTGCCAGTATAAATCCTGCCTCGTCCACATAAATGGGTTCATGTGGGGTCAGATCTGTGTTTAGTCAGAGTCCAGGCAATGGTTATCAGTGCTTTGCATATTCATATGCTCACCTGGACAAGCCAGCCAGCACTGTGAGGGTCATGTTTTTTGACTTCTCCAGTGCATTCTTTACCATTCGGCCTGCTCTCCTGTGTGACAGGTTAAAAGAGATGCAAGCAGACGCACCCCTTGTGTCCTGGATTGTTGACTACCTGGCTGCCAGGCCACATTATATACCCCTGCAGCACTGTGTCAGACAGAGTGGTTACCAACACTGGAGCCTCTCAGGGAACTGTCCTCTCTCCCTTCATTTTCACCTTCTACACCATGAACTTCAGCTACTGCACAGAGACATGCCATCTTCAGAAGTTTTCTGATGACTCTGCTATAGTTGGATGTATCAGCAGGGGTGATGAGGATGAGTGCAGGAGACGGTGAAGGTCTGTGTAACTGTGCAAGCTGAACCATCTGGAGCTTAGTGTTACAAAGATGAAATAATTAGTGGTGGTTCTGAGGATTAACAGGACACCGGTGACACCTGTGACCATCAGGGGGATCAGAGTGGGCACTCTGGGGGACAGTACAAGTGTATGGGATTACACATTGACAAAGAACTGGACTGGGCTAAGATCATTGATGCCCTTTAAAGGAAGGGCTCAAACGACTCAACAGACTGATCCATAAGGCTGGTGATGCGGAAGTTGAGCTGGACTCTTTGATGGCAGTGTCAGAGAGGTGGATGCTGTCTAAACTAGAGGACATCATGGACAATGAGTCTCACCCACTCAACCAAACAGTGATGAGACACAGGAGCACTTTCAGTGCAAAACCCATCCCAATAAGTGCACTATGGGTGACCAGTACAAACCACTATTGTTTACTTGTGCAAAACAGCTGCATGTGCTGTTTTTGATGTATTTCAGACAATTTCACTCCACTCCATTTTCGACTGTCTTCATATCCGCGACTGTGATCGCATTTTGCTGTGCGTCTGAGCTGTGTGTGCTGAAACACTCAGGACCAACCCCATCTTTTCAGGATTACTTATAATTGTTTATCTACTTTATTTACCTGTGGTATCACCCAGTTTCATTAAGGTGAATCAATTAGACAATGAATTGTTTCTGTGTAATTTAATTTTGTTCCCATCATGAACTCAATTTGATGTGTTGGGTATAATGATCACACCATTTCTGAAAATATACAAGAATGTTGATATCAAAGGCAAATATTTCACAGTGAATTACATTGAATTCATGAGATGATCCAAGCTGTCCCAGATAAAGAATCAGCCAGAGCATGACTGATCTATGCCATGCTCAGCTTTGGCTAAGACTCGTCATTGGCCATCTGGAGCTGGGCCAAATATATACCGTGGTATGCAAAAGTTTGGGCACCCCAGTCAAAACCTTTCTATGAACAGTTAAGCAAGTTGAAGATGAAATGATCTCCAAAGGGCATTAAGTTAAAAATGAAACAGTGTATTGTTTTGGTTTTGTACAAAAAAGAAAACGAGTACCTAACAAAATTATGGGATTTAAGTGTTCAGATAACTTTGACCTGTTAGGTTTATGACTTGTTCACAGTCATTGTTAGTAAAGGCCAGGTGATGCAAATGTCAAAGTTTTAAAAGCACCCAGACTCTAACCTTGTCCCACAAAACAGCAGGCATGGGTTCTCCTAAGCAGCTGCCTAGCACTCTGAAAATGAAAATGGTTGCAAGCGTTTAATTTTGGGTGAGGCCCACAAAGCAGGAGAAGGCTGTTTGCTAGTTGTCCCATGCCTTCAAGGACTGTGTGTGTGGGTGGGGGGCGTGAACTCTGATGTGTTGGGCTGGAGTTCCGAGTGGCTTCAGGGAAGGAGGAAGAAGCCAAAGGCCCAAAATTAAATGATTGCAGTCTGAGAGTCGGATTCATCGGCAGTGGAGATGAAACCAGTGGCAAGTGACCATGGAGTCGGATTTGGTGATGAACAGCGGGTTATGGTGTCACTTTGAGACTGATGGAGATTAATATGATGGACCAAGGGTGAATAAGGACTGTGATATTTGACATAAATGAAGGACCTTCATTCAGATGCCTATATGTATATTTCTCAAATGTATGCCTTCTAAAAGCAGTGTCGTGTAAAATGCTCAGGGATATGGTCTATAGCTGTGTTACAATCACATTAAAGGAGACTACTTAACTTATTGGTCAGTACATGGGAGAATAAGCAGCAGTATTTGAATAGCATTCAAATAGCAGGTATGTTTACCATCATCACTGTCAATCACCATCATTCTGAAATTCCAGACTTGCAGGATCCTGGCTGCATTAACCACCAGGTAAAAAGCCAATAATAAAAAATGCTACTTTACCATACATTTGGAGTAAATTCAGACTGCATGGATGTTTATCATATATCTCAATTGTTCCGTTTGGTCAAATATGATGAATGTATATTTTATTTGCGTCCTTAGAACATTATTTATTCACTGATGCTGCAAATGTGAATCTTCCATTTTCCTGAAATGTTCTGGGAAGTTACTCTTTACTATTCTTTCGTTTCCACATTGCAGAATTCCACAGAATGTTCAACAAACCTGTAACGGATATTAATTCCACTTCCATTCCTTTTAATAGTTATATGTGTTTAAATGGTGTCCACGGAGGAATGGTTGTAGTCTTTATTGCCATGTTACTCTGCTTCATCCTGGGAACACCAGTTCATTCTTGGCTTCTCTGGCTCTCTCTCCGTGCTGGCTGGAAAATCAAAGCCACCCAGGTGTTTGCTATGAATTTGATTGTACTCGACCTGGTCTACTGCTTTGAGTGTGCTTCTGAGATCCTCACTGTGCTGATCATAAACACTAACACATCATCTTTAATAGTGTATATTGTTTTTGGCCTATGCTGGGTAGGCAGACCTTTAATGCAGACCTGCCTTTGTGTTGAGCAGTACCTGGCAGTGCTCCATCCAATAATATTCATCACATATAAAGCTCATGTGTACAGGATTGTTTTTGTTGTAATCGTTTGGCTCATAGCTGCTATATGTGCTGTTTTTGAGGGGTTTGCACAAAATTTCTCGAACCTCATTTTCAACTCCGTCTTCTTCGTATCACTGATTATAATCTCATTTTGCTGTGTGTCTGTGCTGCGGGCTCTGAAACACCCAGGACCAGGAGACACACAGATCCCAGTGGAGAGAGGTAAAGATGTAGGAAACCAGCAAAAGAGGAGCGCCTTCAATACCATCTTCTCAGGATTGCTTATAATCCTGTTTTCCTACCTCCCTCAGGTTTCACTTACATTCATTGAACAGAAACAAATAGATAAGGAATTGTTTCTTTGTAATATTGTTCCCATCATGAACTCTTTCAATGTCTTGGCTATAATGATAACACCATTTCTGAAATTGTACAAGAATGTTGATATGAAATGCTTAAATCGTCAAAAGGGAAACTAGAATGAACTCACGAGTGGATGCTGTGCTCACCTCCAGGTAAAGAAGTCAATATTGAATTAAACAGTATCATTCGTGTCTCTGAATTGTTCAGAGTGGAGTGTATAAATGTCCTGTCCAAGATGTTCCCACAAGACAATGTTCCAGAAGGAGAATTTGAAGTAAATGATGAATAAACAATTTACTAATGATTGAATATGAGTACACAGTCCCTTTTGTTTGCTTCATTTGGTCGACTAATGGGGCAGGGGTCGCCAGGAATTGTCCCACTCCTCCCGATGGCCAGTCCATCCCTGGTTGTATTCATCTTTAACCAGTGAAATGTAACATCTATTAACTGGGAACATACAGGGTGTTTCTCAATACCAAAAATGCTAAGAAGGTCTAGATGTAAAGGTAAAGGTGCACATAGACCCACACCGCTTGCACACAGGGGAATTCATCCTGCATTTCACCCACCCACACACAGCGATACACACACATACACACAAGTGAATTCACTGACTAGGGGGCAGTGAGCACATGTGCCTGGAGTGCTGGGCAGCCCTACCCATGGTGCCTAGGGGACCTGCTCAAGGGCACTTCAGTCATGTCCTGCCAGTTCAGCAAATCAAACCAGCAACCTTGCAGGCCACGGACTGGTAGACGTGTGAAGTTGTAACTCTCAGTTCTGGGTCTACACAGAAATTCGATTAGGTGTGAGGTTTGTCAACCACTTATTGTGTTTTCGAACTGAAATATATTTAATTATGTGGCACAGCATCAAATCATTGTGCGCATTTCATAAAATAAGGAGCAGAATGGAGCAGGACCATCTCCACCCACCTACTACAGTAATTAATTATCACAAGGTGATACTCATTCTTTGGGGACATTTAAGTAGAGCCATCATCCATCATCTAATCTGTTATCCAACCTAACAGTTAAAATGTGCACATTTTGCATTGTCTTCAGGTCATCCACATATTTGCCCCTGCAGATGGCTAATATGCAAAATCTAGCAGTGTCCCGTGTCAGTCCTGTTCACCTCTGTCTTCCTGTCTTGTCCTAGTTGTTGTTTCTCCTAAGCACATGGGTTGTGTGTGTTTTGGTCCCTGTCTCCTCCCTTGCTCCACCCCTTACAAGATGTGTCTAATTTGTAACCCTACCCCCTTGTTATCATGTCCCAGGTGTGGTGAATGTTGTTTAGTATTTAAGACCTGTTGTCCCATCCTGTCCTTTCTGTTTTAGTCCACTGCTAATGTTGTCTGCATTTCTTTGTTTCTGCATTTGAGTTTGTTACTGCTTTTGTTAGTCTATGCCGTTGTTGTTGTTGGACTGTTGTGTCTTCTCTCCCATCATTCAAAATATAAATTTGGGTCCTGAACCTTCCCCAGTTAGCAATAAATGTTTGGCCTAAATGTGGCCCATATCTGAGCCGTGAATGCCAAATTTGGCCCTGATTTGGCTCAGATATGTCAGTTATCAGGATCAGAGGTGGTGTTAAAATTTGTTGTGTGCAAAATATTGTCTGGCACAATGGCTTCCGATAGTTACATCTATTACTATTACAATCACAAAGTGATGTCCTTCAGAGTACACCTGCTGCTTCTGTATTACTCCTTTTCTGAAATGATGCACTTGCTCTTGGTTCACCTCAAAGTCAGAACACACAGACAATGACTTCAATTCCGGATCACTAGAATCCACCTGTACCTGGAACTGCTTATTGATTTTTGGTTGAGTTTGGATGGGTGCAGACATCAGAACTTGCTTGAGGATCACAAATGCCCTCTTGCACACAAGTCTATATCCAGGAAGTCTGCTTTCACTTCACAACATTCAGTACTGCAGCTTAATCTGCACAGCTTCTGTAGGGTGGGATTTAGGCACACTTCCTGCACCTGGAAACCCACCTGGAAGTCATATGCGATACTTATTGTGCAAGAATCAGACACAATGTGTGTGAAACATGGTTGTCAAAAGAATGTGGTTAGAAGGAGCTATTTTCAAAGAAACGTGTAAAAGTCACTCTTGGTTTTGTGGAAATTATGCAGCACTATCTACTTTAATTGTTGCTGATGCATGAAACCTGTTTCACCTGTTGTGGCTAAAGTAAACTGAAGTCTAAACTACTACTATATCAGTCATTAGTTTAGAATTAATTTAAATTATGAATTGAGATTCATAGGTCTCCACCAAAGTTAAGAGCAAATATATTACTGTAAACTGTAAACTAGCTTTAAAACTAATGTAGGGTATTTTGCTCATAGAATACTTGACCACATCAATAATCCATTTCAATACCAGTTTTAATACCAGTCACGTTGACTGATCCTCACTCTTGGACAATCCCCAGTTTAATCTAAAGGTTTGTTTCATTATGTTATTAGTTGAAGTGAAGCTGATTATTTTAGCCCTTTCAGAGGTAGATAATGTATGGCTTTAATGTGACTCTATCACCCAAAAAGTATCGTGTAGTGTAAGATTTATTAGGCCTATTCAGTGTAAAATAAATGATTAAACAGTTCTAAAGTAGAAATTGCAAGTTTCTCCTATGACATCATTGGTCAATCGGTCAGTCCCACAAGTGGTCAATAGCATGTGTGGTCTGGAATACAAATATCAGAGGCTGAGATTCTTTCTCTCTTACCAGTCAGTCGAGTTCCAGGCAAATCCCTACCTGAGTAAAATGAAACTGGCCACAACTATGCTAATATATCTGTACCACCCATTTATCACTGCAATACACAGCACCACGAAAAAAACATACAGGCACTGATTTTTATTCCGTTTAAATACTGATATTCTGAATTAAGGAAGGTTATGACTCATATATTACCTTTTCACATCCCTGAACATTTGTTAAGTTAGTACATGGATTTGCTTTTATCTCAAAGCGTTTTCGTCCCATAGAAGGAATATAAAATGGGTTAAGTCCAGACAAGCATGTTGGTCCAGTTTAATTTTTACGGTTAAACATCATCCTGGTTAAAATGTCAAGCCTGATGCTTTCTCACCTTTGGGAATCAGGTTCAAAGCATCTGGAACCTGAATGCATTGTGATAATCATTACATGGAACATTATAGAGGAACTGTTTTGGAAAAGGAGAAAGAGCCCATTCCAGCTGGATGTCTTCCTGATGAAGAGTTTAAGTGCTAGAGTTAGTACACTAGTCTGATTTCAGGGTTTCCCAGTATACAGCAGCCAATCATTTATAGAACAAATTGGGGTGGCCAGCTGTTGGTCAAGATGTCCATGTTATTATGTCATGGACTAGACTATCTTATAGATTTTGTAATTGATTGGTGTTGTATTTGGTGAACTGTACGTGGTATGGAACTTTGCCTGTGGTTTTTTATGGTTTCCAAGTCTACAGTATTTTTCCATTATACATATCATAAATGTCCAATGAAAACCATGTATCTCCATTTTTGTCCACTTCCAGTTTTCTTCATCGCTTGAACCCTGTAGGTCTCTCTGTACATTGTATAAATAATTCTGGATAAATAGACCAATAGAAATGCTATTTTTTTCTTCACATAAAATGATACATAATTGTATCTAATTATCTAATTTATGCATCTGCTATGTAATTAGACTTTTTGTGTCCATGATCCATAGCCAAAAATGACTTTTTTAATGATAAGTGACAGAAAATTTACTCGTGTAAATGATTGCTGTGTTACTCTCAGAGTAAAGGAGGTGCAAGAGTTTAACCTGATGTATGAGTGTATTATACAACACACGCGCGAATACACAGTAATTCTAGATGAGCATTTAAATAGCAGGTGTGTTTATTGTATCAGTCACTATCATTCCAAACCTCCGGACCGGCAGGATCCCAGCTGTGCTACCCAGAAGGTAAAAAGAACAATAACAAATAAAGTTACTTTAGTTATTATAGAAATTATTATTTTAGAAATAATCCATTCAGACAGAGCATATGGATGGGAACATGTCAAATGTTACTTAAATGTTACTCAGTACATATATGATGAATGCTTTTATTTGCACCCAAAGGATATTGTTCTGGGGGGGTCACTGATTATTTTATTTCTCTTCTACATTACAGAATTCCAACACAATGATAAGCCCATCTGTTATGGATATTAATTCCACTTCAGTTCCTTTCAGTTTTAATGTCTGTTTAAATGGTGTCTATGGGGGAATGGTTGCTTCTTACGTTGCCATGTCATTCAGCTTTTTCCTGGGAACTCCAGCTCAAACTTGGTCCATATGGTTCTTTCTCCGTGACCGCTGGAAAATCAAACCTACACAGGTGTTTATTTTCAATGTGATTATACTGGAGCTGACCTACTCCATTCAGTGTGCCGTTCAATTGCTCAACGTGCTGATCTTTAAGAGTAATATGTTGTGGAAAGTCATAAGTTTTGTTTTTAGTCTAAGCTTTGTCGGCAGACCTCTGGTGCAGATCTGCATTTGTATTGAGCGTTATCTGGCAGTGCTTCATCCAGTAAAGTTCTTGAAGTATAAAGATCTTCAGTCCAGAATCATGTTTGCTGCAGGAGTTTGGCTGATGGCCACTGGATATGCTGTATATGCAGTGTGTACAAATGAATTTCCTAACCCCATTTTCAACTCCATCTTCTTCATATCAGTGATTGTGATCTCGTTTTGCTGTGTTTCTGTGCTGCGCGCTCTGAAACATCCAGGGCCTGGAGACACACAGATCCCAGTGGAGAGAGGCAGAGATGTAGGAAACCAACAAAAGAGGAACGCTTTCGATACCATTTTTTCAGGATTGGTTATAATCCTGTTTATGTACCTCCCTGTGGTATCACTTAGTTTTCTTAATGTGAAACAATCCGATGCTGAATTGTTTAATTGCAATATTGTTCCCCTCATGATCACTTTCAACACTTGGGGTGCGATCATGCCATTGCTGAAAATGTACAAGAATCTTAAAAAAAAAATGCAAAAGAGAAATTAAAGAGGACTCGTGAATGGATGGATTCTGTGGATGATGTTTCTACAGCATCTACCATGATTATGTTCTTCAGATCAGTCACAGTACAGTGTTTCACTGCCGAGGTTGTGCGGTATGTCTCATTCTGTAAATATGAATTAATATTGAAATGTTCATTTACTGGATTAATGAACTTCTTTAACTTGCCATCCACAGATACTGGCATGTGGTAAACCCGAGGCTTTGTGCAAAATCACTACTCAAAATGGTTCTGGAGGCAGCTCTGCCTCTGAAGCAGAACACAATAAATAACAAAATCTCAAACCTAATTGCACACATTTCATCCACATATACAGCTCTGAGGAACAGATGCACATTTCCAGACCTCCACCTACTGGTCATTTTAATTGGTTATTGTCTGTGTTTGTTCTGCCTCAGAGGCAGAGCTGCCTCCCGAACAGTTTTGAACAGTGATTTTGCACATGAGCAAAACATGCTGTATAAAACATTCTTTGTTGCATATGCTTTTAATGTGTCATTCAGAATATCAACACCAATGTAAACTACAGCTGAAATGTCTTTTGAAGTAAATGTCTTTCTCAACTTGCGCCACAATTGTCATCACTTATTGATCTTCTTACAACTAAAATTTAATTGAAGTAAATTCAATTTATTTTTAATGGTTGAACACAGGAGCAGCAATGGTCTTGCAGCAAATCAACCTTTGTTTTGTTAATGAGCGTATTTGTGTTGTAGGAGAGCAGGCCATTCTTACTATTACCACAACTGTAAAGAAAGTGTCATCACCCATTTCACACCAAACCACCCAAAATGATTTAGAATTACACTTTACTTAACCAGAAGAAGAAGAATCAGCAGGACAGTTGTAAATAAAGATGGCATTAAAGCCGACTAACTGTTTTGCATTTTTATGCACTGAAGGTTGCTCCTCTTACCAGCACTTTTGAGTTCCTAAACCACCGTACACCACAGACCTTTCTTCTTGTTTCTCTTTTTAATGGCAGTTATGAGAAAGACCTCATATGGTGGGATTAGCACTTCTCTCTCACTTGGGAATGCTGAACTTTCCACAGCAGCTCCGTAACAAGTGTAGACTTGAAAACAGGACTCTTGTCCAAATCCTTCCAAATTCTGTTTCAAAGAGGTTGAGGTGAAAGACCTGAATCATACTGTGTTATTGAGAACATCTGTTTGAAATGCAACACTGGTTCTGCGATATGGGGTCACACACCCAGTTTGATTTTGTCTGAGTTGTTGAACGGCATGTGTGTAAAATTGAAAGTCTCCAGATATATAAATGTAAATGTATGTATGTAAATACAGTTCTCTGTGCACATGGCTAAAGGAGTGGATTGGTAAACCTTGAGTCTGTTTCTTTGGTAGTGTTCTTCAGTGTACTTTGACATCATAAACCATCCATCCATCCATCCATCCATCCATCTTCTTCCGCTTTATCCGGGGCCGGGTCGCGGGGGCAGCAGTCTAAGCAGGGAAGCCCAGACTTCCCTCTCCCCCGACACCTCAGCCAGCTCCCCAGGAGGGACCCCGAGGCGTTCCCAGGCCAGCCGAGAGACATAGTCCCTCCAGCGTGTCCTGGGTCTACCCCGCGGTCTCCTCCCCGTAGGACGTGCCTGGAACACCCCCCCAGGGAGACGCCCAGGGGGCATCCGAAACAGATGCCCGAGCCACCTCAACTGGTTCCTCTCGATGTAGAGGAGCAGTGGCTCTACTCCGAGCTCCTCCCGAGTAGCCGAGGATCTCACCCTATCTCTAAGGGAGCGCCCGGCCACCCTGCGGAGGAAACTCATTTCGGCCGCTTGTATCCGCGATCTTGTCCTTTCGGTCATTACCCACAGTTCATGGCCATAGGTGAGGGTGGGAACGTAGACTGACCAGTAAATGGAGAGCTTCGCCTTTCGGCTCAGCTCCTTCTTCACCACAACGGACCGGTACACCGACCGCATGACTGCGGCGGCAGCACCGATCCGTCTGTCAATCTCACGCTCCTTCTCACCCCCACTCGTGAACAAGACCCCGAGATACTTGAACTCCTCCACTTGAGGCAGGACAACTCCACCGATCTGGAGGGGGCACGCCACCCTTTTCCGGTCGAGAACCATGGCCTCAGATTTGGAGGTGCTGATTCGCATCCCAGCCGCTTCACACTCAGCTACGAACCGCTCCAATGCCTGCTGAAGGTCCTGGCCTGAAGAAGCCATCAGGACAACATCATCTGCAAAAAGCAGAGATGATATCCTGTGGTTCCCAAACTGGACCCCCTCCGGCCCCTGGCTGCGCCTAGAAATTCTGTCCATAAAGGTTATGAACAGAACCGGTGACAAAGGGCAGCCCTGCCGGAGTCCAACATGCACTGGGAACAGGCCCGATTTACTGCCGGCAATGCGCACCAGGCTCCTGCTCCGGTCGTACAAGGACCTGACAGCCCTTAACAGAGGGCCCCGGACCCCATATTCCCGGAGCACCCCCCACAGAGTACCCCGAGGGACACGGTCGAATGCCTTCTCCAAATCCACAAAACACATGTGGACTGGTTGGGCAAACTCCCATGAACCCTCAAGCACCCTCCGGAGGGTATAGAGCTGGTCCAGTGTTCCGCGGCCAGGACGAAAACCGCATTGTTCCTCCTGAATCCGAGGTTCGACTAACGGCCGAATTCGTCTCTCCAGTACCCTGGCGTAGACTTTCCCGGGGAGGCTGAGAAGAGTGATCCCCCTATAATTGGAACACACTCTCCGGTCCCCCTTTTTAAACAGGGGAACCACCACCCCGGTTTGCCACTCCAGGGGCACTGTCCCCGTCCGCCACGCGATGCTGCAGAGGCGCGTCAGCCAGGACAGCCCAACAGCATCTAGAGACTTGAGATACTCTGGGCGGATCTCATCCACCCCCGGAGCCCCACCACTGCGGAGCTTACAGACCACCTCAGTGACTTCCGCCCGGGTGATGGGCGAGTCCTCCTCAGAGTCCTCAGCCTCACCTTCTACATTAGAAGACGTGATGGTGGGGTTAAGGAGGTCCTCGAAGTATTCCTTCCACCGCCCAACGATATCCCCGGACGAGGTCAGCAGCTCCCCGCCCGCACTGTAAACAGTGTCGGCAGGGTACTGCTTCCCCCTCCTGGGGCGCCGGACGGTTTGCCAGAATCGCTTCGGGGCCGACCGATAGTCCTTCTCCAGGGCCTCCCCGAACTCCTCCCAGCTCCTGGTTTTTGCCTCCTTGACCGCCCTAGCAGCAGCACGCTTAGCCTCTCGGTACCTGTCGGCTGCATCGGAAGACCCAGAGGCCAACATGGCCCGATAGGTCATCTTCTTCAGCTTGACGGCATCCCTTACTTCCGGTGTCCACCACCGGGTTCGGGGATTGCCGCCACGGCAGGCACCAGTGACCTTGCGCCCGCAGCTCCGGACGGCCGCGTCAACAATGGAGGTTGAGAACCTGGTCCACTCAGACTCAATGTCCCCCGCCTCCCCAGGTAGCTGTGAGAAGCTCTCCCGGAGGTGGGAGTTGAAAGTTTCCCTGACAGGGGGCTCAGCCAGACGTTCCCAGCAGACCCGCAGGATACGTTTCGGCCTGCCAGGTCTCTCCTGCCTGCCCCTCCGCCAGTGGATCCAACTCACCACCAGGTAGTGATCGGTTGACAACTCTGCCCCTCTCTTCACCCGAGTGTCCAAGACATAGGGCCGGAGCTCAGATGAGACAATAACAAAGTCTATCATTGATCTCCGGCCTAGGGCGTCCTGGTGCCATGTGCACTTATGGACGCCCCTATGCTCGAACATGGTGTTCGTTATGGACAATCTGTAACTGGTGCAGAAGTCCAACAACAGAACTCCGCTCGGGTTCTGATCGGGGAGGCCGTTCCTCCCAATCACCCCTCTCCAGGTATCACTGTCGTCGCCCACGTGGGCGTTGAAGTCCCCCAGCAGAACAACGGCGTCCCCAGTTGGGGCACTTTCCAGTACCCCCCCCAAGGACCCCAAGAAGGTCTGGTACTCTGCACTGCCGTTCGGCCCGTAGGCACAAACTACAGTCAGAGTCCTCACTCCTACCCGAAGGCGCAGAGAGGCGACCCTCTCGTTCACTGGGGTAAACTCCAACACGAGACGGCTGAGATGGGGAGCTATAAGCAAGCCCACACCAGCCCGGCGTCTCTCCCCCTGGGCAACTCCAGAGTAGTGGAGAGTCCAACCCTTCTCAAGGAGTTGGGTTCCAGAGCCCAAGCTGTGCGTGGAAGTGAGCCCGACTATCTCTAGCCGGTACCTCTCGACCTCCCGCACAAGCTCATTCTCCTTCCCCCCCAGCGAGGTGACGTTCCACGTCCCAACAGCTAGCCGCTGTGTCCAGGGATCGGGCCGCCGAGGACCCCGCCCTCGACCGCCACCCAATCCACAAAGCACCCGACCCCAATGGTTTCCTCTGTGGGTGGTGGGCCCACAGGAGGAATGGCCCACGTTGCCTCTTCGGGCTGGGCCCGGCCGGGCCCCATGGGCAAAGACCCGGCCACCAGGCGCTCGCTCCCGAGCCCCGACCCCAGGCCTGGCTCCAGGGTGGGGCCCCGGTTGCGAACATCATAAACCAAACATGGTATCTCTGCAGCACTGCACACTGAGAACAGTGGCCTCCAAGATGTCACCATCAAGAGAAATGCCATCTCTCTCTCTCTCTCTCTCTCTCTCTCTCTCTCTCTCTCTGCATGTGTGCTCCATCAAGTACTTATAGATGTGACAGGGAAGGACAGAGATGGTGATCATCCAACATCCTCAACTCACCAACACTTTTATCTCTGAATGCAATCAGACGATCCAGTATCTTGTAGAAAAACTTCCCCGTTACAATGTAAGTACAAGTTACTAGAAGGTGAAGTGACTTTGCTAAGATCTGAAAAAAACCCAAACTGTCAGAGTCAGCTGAGAGGATATAGGCTGGTATGGTCAGAACAACCACCAAGACACAGGTCTGTAAATGAACTGGAAGCTGCTGGAACAAAAGTCTCATATATTACTCACATATAACTTCTTCCACCACTTCTATGATGGAAAAGAACATAAATAATGTTGATTTGGATTCTTCTCCATCTAAGGAAAAAAAAGAAGAAAAAAAAAAAGATTGAAGATATTATTTGCAGTGAATTTTACTTACTCTCTCAGCTGCTGTTTCAAAATGGATTTCTCCTCTGAACTCTCAACAACATCACACCAATCTCCATGTGAAGGAATCAGAAAAGCCTCATAAAAATGTTTGGTTTACTCTTCACTCTCATTAACAAATGTCGCTAAATCTGACTTAAGACTTTTCCATTATTTCAGAGTAAACTTCCTCTTCACCTTCTAGTTTCTGCTCAGGCCACCTGTTGTTACTTTTGAACTCAACGACTGGTCTGGAGTCTACACATCTCGATTTGACACTTTGACAGCTTCCCATTTTCCAATGAAGTCTGGGAGTTACTAAGGTCATATTATGCTCCTGAATCCTGGCTTGAAGCTTTAGACCTGTATGAGGGTTTTTAACCTCTTAGGACACTCACTGTCCATTTTATCAGCTCCACTTACCACATGCAATTGTAGTTCTATAATTCTATAATTCTATAATTCTATAATTACAGACTATAGTCCATCTGTTCATCTAAATACTTTTCAGTCTCCTTTCATCCTGATCTTCAATGGGCAGGACCCCACAAGACCACCACAGTGCAGGTATTATGTTAGTGGGCAACTCTGATAAAAGGCCACATTAGTATATCTTATTGACTGGCTTGGAGCATCTTCAAAACGGTAACGAGGTGTGCTTGAAGAAGTCTGATAAGGAAGACACCCTCCTTGTGAGAGTCCCATTCTCTGTAATCTACTGACATCTGCTGGAGACTGGTGTTAAGGTACTACACAGGAATTATTCTTTTGTACAAAATCTGACAAGCCTGAATATTTCACTGACAGGGGTCCTGGGGATCCCAGCAGATTTAAATGGAAAAAGGCCCTATTCTTCCTGGATCTGAACATTAATTAATACAGGATGCATAACTCCCTCACTCCTTCACCCATGATTAGTTGAACAGACAGTGCCTTTCAAACAGATTCTGATCTAATCATGTACATTTATGTCATTTGGCAGACGCCCTTATCCAGAACGACTTACAATAGTGCTTTGCTGTTCACTCAGAAAATCTCCTTAGATAATCAGATCTGGTTATTGAACTAATCCAGCAGCTCTACACTAATGAGGGCAACATGACAGTAACCTAAATAAAAGGTTCCCTCACCATCTTGCAAACAGAGACCCTTTCCTATTTACAAAAAAATCTGCAGACACCCACTGATTTATTGTATGAATATACACATTTTGATAAAATAAAGGTACTCAAATAGAATTGGAATAAAACTCACCGTGCAGGTGTGTCTCAGGCGGACATATACAGGTGTGGTCTGATTAGACACTGCATTTTGACAAAGGGGGTGTAAAACAGCTTCCACCATTGCCCTATAAAAAGGCTCTCACTGGCTACTTTTGGGTAGTGTACTTCTACTTGATGAGAGATCGTTGACTGCTAGAAAGGCCTCTACATCACACTTGAAGACATTTTGCCCAGGTGACTGTCTTTGAGAGGGGGTGTGTCACTGGACTGAGAGAAGTGTCAATGAATGGTCCCTGATCTAGACTTTTCTAACCAAGCCTCCTTCGTTAGCAGTGGTGTCGTGAACATGAAACCTCAACTGCTACGTTCAGAAACTGTGTTGTCTTTAACATCTGTTTGGTATCTGATGACAGTTGGGTTTGAGCATGGAGGCCTCATGGTAAGAGCTTCGTTCCTGCCTTTGCTGTGGAGCAGCACACTGCCTGACTGCACTGATATGAGGGGCTCCATCAGCTCAGTGATATGTGCAGGACATCCTGTGGCCACATGTTGCCTCTCCTGGAAGGGCTTCCATCTGGCATTTTCAGCAGGATAATGCTCACCTACACATAGCAAGGGTTTCCCAGTAATGTCTTTGCCACATTGCAAAGGTGAGATTAGGGTGAGATCCTCGGCTACCCGGGAGGAGCTCGGAGTAGAGCCACTGCTCCTCTACATTGAGAGGAACCAGTTGAGGTGGCTCGGGCATCTGTTTCGGATGCCCCCTGGGCGTCTCCCCGGGGGGGTGTTCCAGGCACATCCTACCGGGAGGAGACCGCGGGGTAGACCCAGGACACGCTGGAGGGACTATGTCTCTCGGCTGGCCTGGGAACGCCTCGGGGTCCCTCATGGGGAGCTGGCTGAGGTGTCGGGGGAGAGGGAAGTCTGGGCTTCCCTGCTTAGACTGCTGCCCCCGCGACCCGGCCCCGGATAAGCGGAAGAAGATGGATGGATGGATGGAACTCTCCCTTGGGCCACCCAGTCACCAGATTTATCTCCAAATTATGGGACCAGTTGGGACAACAGCTTTGGCCATTTAGGAGTGTGCAGGATCTACAGGCCTAGCGGCAACATCTGTGGGCAAATGTGCTGCAGGATGCCATACAGAACCTCAATGCCTCCATGCTCAAATGTATATCATCTTGTGTGCAGGTGAGAGGCCCAACATGCTACTAGAACCTCCTTTCATTTGTATGTAATCACTACCATATGCCATCATTACATTCACACATAGAAGGTTTCATTCCATTCCGACGCCTTACTGGTGTGTTATTTTTTGGCCAGTTTTATGGTCTTGCTTGCTAGAGTCTTGGTTAACATTTTGGCCTGCTGACACTGTTATTACTACAGACAGAGCTGAGAAAGTCACCGTTGTAGAGGAATTTTAGACTCTTGTCCATGATTATACTGGTTCAGGAAAAACCGCAAAGAATCCCATTCTGAGGAAAAACAGCCCTGTGTATCATTGCTGGTATGACACCATTAGAGGGTGCCATATTCTAACCTTTTTGATGGGGATACACACACACACACACACACACACACACACACACACACACACACACACACACACACCTCCCTTTTCCTTGTGATGCTGAACTCAGAGCATCTGTCAACCAACCAACCACACACACCAGCACCCAAAACACACACATACACACATAATCTTGGTCTAGTGGCCACATGCTTCAGCAGACCAACCAGCACCTTCTCAACATATTACATCAAGTTGTTATTGAATCTCCAGGGTCAGGGTTCAGGACCACCGCTTTAGGGCTGTGGTTCTCAAGCCAGGCCTCAGGGCCCCCCAGACAGACCCCCTGCCCTTTACCCTGCTCCCAATACACCATTCTGCAACTAAACTGTGCAAGGCAGAGGGTCATCCAGGAACATGGCTGGGAACTGTTGTGCACCATGGATCAGGGAACCATTTATGTCACTCCAGGATCTGGGTTGGGCACCACTGCTTTGGTGCAACTTAAAGTAGCTGAATGCATTCATTAGAAGGGGTGTCCACAAACATTTGGACAAACATTTTATCCAGAAAGTATTCACAGCACTTCGCTTTTTGCACATTTTATGTTACAGCCTTATTTCAAAATGGATTCTTTTTTATGTCAAAATTCCACACACAATACCCACAATGACAGAGTGAGAAACGTTTGTTTGAAAAATTTGCAAATATATTAAAAATAAAACACAAAAATATAACACATACATAGGTATTCACACCCTTTGCCTTGACACTCAAGGCATTGAGCTCAGGTGCATCTTGTTTCCATTACCCTTCTTTCAGATGTTTCTACAGCTTGATTGGACACCTGTGGTGTTCATATATGGTCCTAAAGTAGACAGTGCATGTCAGAGCACAAACTAAGCCATGAAGTCTAAGGAATTGCCTGTAGACCTCTGGGAGAGTTTTGTATCAAGACACAGCTCTAGGGAACTTTCTGCTGCATTGAAAGTCCCATTGAGCACAGTGGTTTCCATCATCTGTAAATGGAAGATGTTTGGAACCACCACAACTCTTCTTAGAACTGTTTGCCAGGCCAAACTGAGTGATTGTGGTCGAAGGGCCTTCAGTCAGACCAAGAATGGTCACTCTAACAGAGCTCCAATGTTGCTCTGTAGAGAGAAGGACCTTACTGTAGCACTCCACCAATCAAGCTTATATGGTAGAGTGACCAGACAGAAGCCACTCCTCAGTAAAAGGCAGGACAGTCCGTCTGGATTTTGCCAAAAGGCACCTAAAGGACTCTCAGACCACGAGAAACCAAAACTTTTGAACTGAATCCTAAGCATCATGTCTGGAGGAAATCATGCACTGCTCATCACCTAGCCAATACCATTCCTACAGTGAAGCATGATGGGGTTTTTTCTACACCACAGACTGGGAGACTAGTCAGGGTCAAGGGAAAGGTGACTGCAGCGATGTACACAGACATTCTTGATGATAACCTGCTTCAGAGAGCTCTGGACTTCAGACTGGGAGGAAGCTTTATCTTCCAACAGGACAATGACCCTAAACACACAGCCAAGATAACAAAGGAGTGGTTTCAGGACAACTCTGTGAATGTGCTTGAGTGGCCCAGCCAGAGCCTAGACTTGAACTCCACTGAACATCTCTGGAGATGTCTAAAAATGGCTGTGCACCAATGCTCTCCGTCCAATTGATGAAGCTTGAGAGGTTCTGCAAAGAAGAATGGGAGAGACTTCAAAAAACAGGTGTGCCAAGCTTGTAGCATCATTGCACCAAAGGTGCTTCAACAAGTATTGAGCAAAGACTGTCAATACTTACTTACGTTATATATTTTTGTTTTTTTTATTTATTTTTTAAATATAAATTTGCAATGATTTGAAACAAGCTGTTCTCACTTTGTCATCGTGAGGTATTGTGTGTAGAATTTTGAGGGGAAAATGAATTGAATCTATTTTGGAATAAGGCTGTAACATAAAGTGTGCAAAAAAGTGAAGTGCAATGAATGTTCTCTGGATGTACTGTATAGTGCATGTGTGTTGGCCTTTGGTTTTTGGAAAAATTCAGTTGTGCCCAGGAAAAATGTCTGTCCGGACACTTTTGAGTTAAATTTGCTTATGTCCGGTTCTAGATAGTGAACGGCTTGCTCAGAGCCTGGTGTGCTTTTATTAGATCAGATTAAAGCTGGCTTTATTCAGCTAATGGAGAAGGTGCCGGGGGACAATGTGACCCCATTTAGCAGGACTTCCCATGGGGAAGGGGGAATTGTGTGTGTGTGTGTGTGTCTCTCCTCTCCTGATTCGACCCCCCAAACAAACCTCATCCTCCGTTCTCTCCTTTTCTTTTTCCAGGATGTCTCACCCTTGAAGATGAGTAATGATGGTGTCACGCACATACCTCTCCATTCATCATGATCAGGAGAGAGAGAGAACGCAAGGCAGACAAAGAAATGTAGAGGAGAGAGGACGCGTGATTGATTGCTGAACAAAATTAAGCACTGCTCTTTAGCATGTGCTCTTAATTATGCTAATGAGATGTCTCCTCTCTACCATTGTTCTCTTCCTCGGTCTCGCTCTTTAGCTTCGCTGCTCCTTTCCCATTTTATTCATCATTAACACAGGATGTGCAGAATGCTCACTTAATCCACCAGTGCTGCTCTACCGTGGGTGGGTTGGGTGGGATTCTATTTAGACCTCATTTTGTCCCTTCTGTCATTTTCAGTCATTTCCAGTTGCTACCCATTAACTAGGACACCCCCATCTTCACATGACGTCTGCAGGACTGGGAGGGTGAAGGTCAACACATGCTTCCTCTGAGACACTGCCTCTAACACACACCATCATTGCACAGCTGTGCACGCTTGGAGGAGAACACTAACTGCAAAGTCTAGTACGTCACCTAATGGACGCAGGCCCACATTACTGGCATTATATTGTGTAATGGGGGAGAGGAAGGGCCGTCCTACCCACCCAGAGCCAGCAAGCCCATATATGCTGTTTTTGATAGCTGTGCCAGTCAAGTGCCATTCTTTATGTCTTTCCTTCATGCTTATTGGTAATTACACCAATCAATCCTACATAACATTAGGACCACATCCTAGTTTCTACACTCACTGTCCGTTTTGTCAGCTGCACTGACCATAGAGATCACTTTGTAGTTCTAAAATTACAGACTATTCCATCTGTTTCTCTGCCTACTTTACCTCCTTTCACCCTGTTCATCAATGATCAGGACCTTGCAGTGAGACTGGCATGGTAGTGGTGGGTTTGTGAGTGTTGCTGGTACAAGTGGATCAGACACAGCAGTGCCGTCACTGATGGACGAAGAATAGTCCACCAATCAGAAACATGGGGCAGTGGGCAGTGTTCTGTCACCACTGATGAAGGACCAGAAGATGACAAACACACACTGTTCAGCAGCAGATGAGCTACTGTCTCTGACATTACATTAACAAGGTGGACCAACTAGGCAGGAGCTTAACTAGGCAGGAGCTTACAAGAGTGGACAGCGAGTGGACACAGTGTTTAAATACTGCAGCAGCACTGCTCTGTCTGATAAACCTGTTTCAACACAACACACACACACACGTTCACCATTGTCAGTGTCACTGCAGTGCTGCGAATGACCCACCACCCACATAATACCTGCTCTGTGGTGGTCCAGCGGGGTCCTGACCATTGACGATCGGGGTGAAAGAAGGTTAAAAAGCACGCAGAGAAACAGATGGACTAGAGTCTGTAAATATAGTTAGAGATTAAATGGACAGTGAAAGTGAAAACAAGCCATGTTATGGTTGATCAGTGTTAGGTCTTAACGGAGTAATGAGTAGATACCGAAGTTTGCTTTTACATCAATTCCTGTGGCCAGGAATAGCATGAGTGGTGATTTCATGGGTCAGTGACTATTAAACTCTCTTTTCTTAAGATTCTCAAGTTTCTTCTGTAATATTCTGCATTTCATTAAAGACTCCTTTTAGAAACAGCACCAACAATAACGATCCTCTCCTATGATTCACAATCTGTACTCCACAATTCTGCTTTCCTTCAAACCTCATATTAGGGATCTTGGTCAAAACTTCTTTCATCTTGCCTGGCTGAGCCCTATGTTTCCATTTAAAGCTGCTGAAAATCTGGTTCATGCGTTCATCTTGTCTGCTTTAGCCTACTGCTACTCCCTTTTCATTGGCCTTTCTATTCAATCCATAAACCAATTCAAATGTTTTTAGAGAGAGACAACTACAACAAATGTGTCAAATGTGAACTCAAATGTGAAGATCCGGTTAAATAATCCCGTTTGTCCAAAAGGTTTAATAAAATGAAAGTAAAATGGCACTATGAAATGTCTTATTTTTGTCCCAAATGCTGTATATTCCTCCTTTTTTCAGATTTCCCCCCTCATTCAGATCTTCATAATGAAAAGTCAGTGATACTCACAATGTCTTTTCAATGCACAGAACAGTTCGCTGCTCTGCTCTTTCCTACAATCCCATTGTTCTCAAAAATGGAAAAAAATCCCAAATATGAAAATGTGAACGACAGAATCTCGATGAAAACTGTGAAACTGGGTTTAAATAGGAAATCTATTCTCAAGAACAGTGGATTCTTGATCATGCTTTGAATCAGTCCCTGGCTTACGTGGAAAACAAGTGGAGAGAGGAGCGCACAGGGGTTCATATGATCAGCGAGAAAACTCTCTCTTTATTGTAATTTTCTGAAAAACAAAAAAAAAAACTGTTCTGTTTTGTAAGTCTCTGGCGTTACCATTTCCATAATTCTGTACAAGGGAAAAGAGAAAGAAAGCACTGCATTAGGTACAGACTCAAATCCTCCAACTAGAAAAAAAAACCCTTCAAAATAAAAAACAGAGAAAGTTTACGTTACCCATTAGTATTAAGACATTGTCTGAAGTGCAATGGTACAGCTCAGATGAGTTTAAAAGTGGAAAAACAAACAAACAAAACAAACTAAAATAAAAATACTCTATCTTAAACAAACAGTAATATCTTTACAGAGTAGAGACACATCTTCCGGTGTATTTAAAGTAGTAAAAACATATTTACAAATAGCCATTCTTATATATATATCTTTTTCATCACATATATAATCAGCACCAGTACAAAATAAAAGCCCAAAAAGAAGACGACATTGATGACTGACAGAAATGACAAACAAAAAAAAACAAAAAAACAAAAACAAAACAATAAAAGTAGAATCTTGTCTGACTTGGTCCCAGGATAGCTGATAATGAAGAACGAGGCTGGAGAGGCCATCATCCCTTTGAAAGAAGCACAGAGAAACAGCAACACTAACACCTTAACCCTCGTGAAACACTGCAGATGTTGTGGATGTGTTCCATCTCCCTTTGATTGATGATGAAAATCAGTTCATAAAAAAGGAGCAGTCACTCTTTTACATTCCTTAGAGCTTTAAAACAATCAATCTAGATTTAAATAGACTAGTTATGCCGCCACGACACTCTCTCTCACACACACACACACACACACACACACACACACACACACACACACACACACACACACACACACACACACACACACACACACACACACAGGGGATAACCTGCAATTCCTTGCAGTTCTACTTTTTTAATGACATCATAAAGATCAACACAATGAAATTAAGAGTCGCAACCCCGTCAGGTTGATGAGAATGAGGTGATGAACAGTGAAGGCTTTTTGGTCAGGTACTACAACAGTATGGATGAACAATAGTAAAAGATACTACAATGAACTCAGTAGAACAGAACACAGCACACATCGAGAACGTGCCTCACTTGAGGAACTCAAGGCTAAAGAGATGTTGGTTTAACCCCTTGAACCCAAGGTTCAAGCTATTCATATATTAATCCTAATGCAGAATTACTTGTGAACTGCTTGGTTTCACACAGGGTTCTATTTTAGGGTCAGTGAAACTCATCATGGCAGTAATGCAGTGATTGAAGTGAAGAGCAGAAGAGTGGGCTTACATAAAGGGTCCTATTAATAGGTATGATTGACTCATCAAATTACAAAGGTTTAACAATTTATCACAAAGAAGAGCCTATAAACAAATTTCAAACTCTCACTGTAAACAAATCAAACATGCTATGAAAGGTTCTAAGAGCAATGCCACATGAGAACCAGTTTTAGTTCTACTCCGTATAAAAGAACCTTTCAAAGGTTTAAAAACTTTCCTTCGTGTAAAAGTTATAAACCAGTTTAAAGGTTCTTCGCACTCATTCCTTTATGAAAATGGTCCTTCGGGGAAGCAAATGTGGTTCTTCTACGGTAGAGGTCACTATTAGATGGACCACAGACCCAGACGTGGTCAGACCTGCATCTACAACCTATAAATGAATTTACTTCAATATACAGGATATGGCACGGAATCATAATGCAAGTCAGACAATTTGATGTTCTGTATCTTGGCTTGAGGAAATGTTCTCTAACTGGACATAATGGTAAATAGCCCTGCTCTATGGTCTAGCTCAAAGAACCTTTTGTAGCACCATTATTTAAAGTAGTGAACAGAAGTGAAATTTGTTGTGTGTGTAGAAATCACTCTCCTCTAATTCACCGAAGAACAAAAAACAAATCAATTAAATGCAGTTTGGAAACGAACCCTCTGAAATCTCTTGGTAAAATTTTATTAGAGTAAAAGTGAAAGTTGGGCTCCAAACACTCTGTGACCACCAGTGAAAACACTTCAATACTGCAGTATGTACTGTGAATGTACAGGGGTTGGACAATGAAACTGAAACACCTGGTTTTAGACCACAATAATTTATTAGTATGGTGTTCTAGGGCCTCCGTTTGCGGCCAATACAGCGTCAATTCGTCTTGGGAATGACATTTTTTGGATACAATCCGGGTTAGCACCCCAACATCCCTTTCAGACAGCTTCCTCTTGCGTCCACAGTTAATCCTGTTCGATGTGGTTGGTCCTTCTTGGTGGTGCTGACATTACCCTGGATACCGTGGCTCTTGATACATCACAAAGACTTGCTGTCTTGGTCACAGATGCGCCAGCAAGACGTGCACCAACAATTTGTCCTCTTTTGAACTCTGGTATGTCCCCCATAATGTTGTGTTCATTATAATATTTTGAGCAAAACTGTGCCCTTACCTGCTAATTGAACCTTCACACTCTGCTCTTACTGGTTCAATGAGCAATTAATGAAGATTGGCCACCAGGCTGCTCCAATTTAGCCATGAAACCTCCCACACTATAATGACAGGTGTTTCAGTTTCACTGTCCAACCCCTGTAATCGAGTGCTTACTCAAAAGCTGTGAAGAATTTAGAACTTCCTCTTCACTTTCCTTGGCAGAACAACACTTTCAATGTGGTCTCAGACTTTTGAACGCTGTGGTGATTTTTAAACAATACTTAAGTGAACTGACGCACTTCTTGCATTTGAGTATGCTTGAGTAACAAAGGTAAGAATCTCGTAGACTTTTTGCTTAAAGGTGCCACAGAATGCAGTTACAGAGTATTTGACGTTGTTCTTTAATGTATAAAAAAACGTGACTTTGATTGGGAAGAAAAACACTCAGATGTTGCTTTACTAGCCTATTTACCACACTATTATTTTACCTCATAGAACACACACCGGTTTTCATTTTATGGTGGGTAAGAGGAAAGAAACAGATTAGATCTGCTTTTATTGGCTGGCTTATATAACCGAGACAGCTCACAGGAGCCTCAGAGCTTACCCTATTACAGCTTCCCATCTCCAGAAAATGCACTGTGCTTTACTGCATTGCAGCTTTAGACATTAAAAGTATGATTGCACTCCCCCAAAAATCCAGCCCACTAGAGGAAGCATAGTCGTATGGGTTTATGTAAATTGGGGGGGATGCAATAATAACGTGTTAGGACTGTTATGTAACAGTTTGGAGGTATTGGAATTGAGCTGTTCTACAGCTCTGATTTTCTATCGAATAAAAAGGATACAGTGTCTGAGGTTCATGGGTTTTCACTTCTATACTAAACTCTCATTCTGTTGTACCAAGACAAATAGAGTTTTCCATTCTAGGACACCTTTAATATCATTTTGATGAAGTTCCGATACGGGAAGCATGCTCACAAATATAATAACTCAAGTACTTTAATTTCACTTTTGAGATCAAATACTTTCACTCACGTAAGGTTTTACCAAGAATATTTCTACTTTTATGTTCGTACAGACTTTTTCTAAGGAGAGAGAAAAACAGAGAAATTGCTAAAATGTGTCCCACTGAGGCCTATAGAAGCAGTAGATCAGATGATATTCCCTTTCCACAATAAACAAATTCCTCAATAAACAAAACTACTGCCAAAGTATCTGTCTTAGACTTTCTGTTATTGTACAAATGTCAAGCTAAAATGTCTGTCCAAAGAAGAGTGAAAGGCTCAACAGCAGTTGCTTTCAGAAGCTGTTCTGGATGGTGTGTGTTCCCGGCCCATACAGCTGATGCCATGCTTGTGTTCCTAGCTGCCATATGACTTATGAGAAAAATCATCTCATCCAGCCTCTGGATTTTAAGTGGAGAGATAAGTTTGTAGCTGCCTAGTCTCTTTGATTACTGTTAACACACACATACACACACACACACATGCTCACACACGCAAAAATGGCCAACACTGGTTGCCCAGCTACAGCAGAACATCCATGATAAAGAGAAAGAGAGAAAACACTGTGAAATGACTGCGATGTGTTTCATCATGATGCCTGAAGTGCAGATACTAAACACTCTCACACTCAAAACACTTCACACACACACACACACACTCGCTACAAAGCAGTGGGCCGCAACATCAGATTCCAGAGAGAGCGAGAAGAGAAACAGAACAGATGTGATGGTCAGGGATGCACAATGATATCAGAATCATCTCTGTATCAGATGATCAGATTTGGAGGATATTTCAGACTGAGTCCAGCTCTGCAGGATCTCCGATATCAGACTGGGGCCAAGCTGGATTACTCCCAATTTCCACATTATTATCCACGTTCTGCATCAACATCAGCCGATATGTCCATAGAAAATACTGGATATCGACCCAGAAATCCCATATCAGTCAATCCCTAATAATGGAGGACTAGAGCTTGTTGAATTATTATGAAATGAAAAGGATCTATTGGTTTAAAGGTGACTGCAATTGTATATTTAATGTACTATGTCTCTCACACACACACACACACACACACACACACACACACACACACACACACACACACACACACACACACACACACACACAATTCACAATTTGTTGTTGATTAACCAGGCAGATGTTTGAGGATAGAGGATAAATTCATGTATAACCAAAACCCTTCTGTTCCAGAATTCATTTTAGGGAAACTGAGTTGGTATCTTTACACTGAAAAACGTGATTGCGAAACTGAAGCAAAGATGAGCACATCATTAAGCCTAAAGAGACTTGGCTCCGAGGTGGGAGCACAGCTCAGAGATTGTTGGTTTAAATATAGTGACAGCACACGTACAATACACGACATGTAATATTTTCCCCAAGTTGTTGAACATTAAATGAAAACAGCAAAACAAAAACACGTCCATAAATCTTTTCCTTTTTTTACGTAATAAAAAAAAACACTTTTTTCCAGGCCCATCCCAAACCCTTTACAGTTTTCCACGTTGGCTATTGGCTGGGGAAAAACTCCTCCATCCAACCATCCGTTGAGTCCAGCTCTGCACCGTCCGATAGGCCAAACGAGACCCCACCCCCTGCTCCCGACTGGGCGCCATAACCATACGCAAGGTCCTGACTAGACGTCCGTTGGTAGCCTTGTGGCTGACCAGCAGGCATATAAGCCCCTCCCCCTGGGCCTGCCCCTGCCATTGCCTGGGCAGAACCTTGTCCGAAAGCCATATTGGGCATGCCACCCTGGCTCATGCCAGGCATCACCATGCCCCGTGGCTGGCCAGTCCTTGGCTGGCCTGTCATGTGTGGCATCATGGGTCCACCCATGCTAGCTGGGTTCATGGCCCGCGGGTCCACCATGCCCTGGCCGCCCATTCCTTGGGCAAAATGCTGCTTGGGCATCCTTGATGGCTGCCCACCTTGCATTGGGTAGTTACTGTTAAATGCCACCATGTCGTTTGTAGTCCTTCCGCCCATGGCTTGCAGATTTTGTTGCTGTGGCTGAGGCGGCTGCTGCTGGGGCCACCCCTGGCCTCCACCTCCCATCATGCTCTGCAGTCTCTGCGCCTGGGCTTTGGCCATCGGCTGCCCGACACCACCTGGTTTCATCTGTTGCTGAGACAGTGCAGGGTTCATCAGCATGCCCTGACCATAGCCACCACCTCCAGCACCACCCGTAACCATCCCCTGGCCGCTGTTGCCTGCAGGTCTCTGGGCCATGCCCATGGCACCCTGGTTGGGGTGGTGTTGCGGTTGGAGCATCTGCCCCATTCCAGAGTTCATGCCTTGATACATGCCTGTCTGGCCACCTGCCTGGCTTCCGTAGGCCATGCCCATCTCCCCCTGACCAGGTATGGGACCAGAGTTTTGAACCGGGGTCATCTGTAGGATGCCTTGGTTCTGCTGCTGCTGTTGCTGTTGCTGAAGGAGGCGAACGTTCCTCATGTTCTGAAGAGCTTGGTTCCTTGTAGCCATCTCCTGAGGTGTACCTACAAAGGACAAGGAATAGGGTATGAGAATAAATCATGGGATTTTCAAAGGGATGCTTCACTCAATAATTAGTAGCAGTGAATCAAAAGCTCTTGAGGCCTGAATTCTTGGTCCCTAAGATAAGCAAACGTAAGCCTTTTGAGCAACTAGAGTAATTGCTCCAAACAAACAATTACTCCAACAAAAGCAGGATAAACTCCTTTTAATACCCTTGATTTGAGAAGAAATGATGAATGAGCAGGTGTCCAAATACTTTTGTCCCTTCCCTAGTCTTTTGAATTCACTCTTTCTCTGATGTCACAAGAATCATTTGCATATCCAACCTACTGAGCACGCCACAGTTTAGCTCCGCCCATTCACACACTGCAGTTCTCAGGAGTGTATTAGCTGAATGAAGCACTACACAGGACAGCCAATCAGAACAGAGCTCATTACTGTTACACTATTCTTCAAGGTAGGGTAACAGAAACAGCCTGTTCAAGACAAAAAGAGAGGATCTGATATGACAAATGTGCAAACATACATTTAATGCAGGCAGGTTGTGATGAACTATACAATTACATGTACATTTGCAACTAATTATGTAATATAAATGTACGTATAGAAAGATGTCAGCACTCTACACAACGACTGCTTATTGTTCACCACAAATTGCACAAATCCAGTTTCTTACTCCAGTACACGGCAAACTGGATCATCATCCAGCACTGAAACATCCTGTGTGCTCTTCAGCGTCCTGTGACCACAGATGAATAACTAAATGATGACCAACACAAACTTTGCAGAAACAGATGAGGTTCTATCTCTGATCGTGCGGACACTGAAAGGACACAGTGTTTAAAAACTCCAGCAGCACTGCTGTCACCACCCAAGTAATACCTGCTCTGTTGTGGTACTGAAATTAAAACTGATGAAAATGATGATAATATGCATGTCAATGCAAAATATATTAAATGCAATGATGTACTATTACTACTAACTAAATACATTATATATAAATAGTAAATGTACTGCATTAAAATAGTAAATGCAATACTACCACTAGTACTACTACTTCTACTACTATGAATAATAATAATAATTACAGTAGATGCACTGTATAATAATAATAATAACAATAATAATAATAACAATAACAACAACAATAATAATAATATTAATAATTATAATAATAATAATAATAATAAGAAGAATTACAGTAGATGCACTGTATAATAATAATAATAACAATAATAATAATAATAATAACAACAACAATAATAATAATAATAATAATAAGAAGAAGAATTACAGTAGATGCACTGTATAATAATAATAATAACAATAATAATAACAATAACAACAACAACAACAACAACAATAATAATATTAATAATAATAATAATAATAATAATAATAATAATAATAATAATAATAATACAATGAATTGTTTGTCTCTATGAATTTGGACAGGTTCTATCTATCCTGATGGTTTAGACCATAAAATTGTACAGAGAAATTCAGGGGGACTGGTTGCTACGGCAACTGGCCGAGCTTCCAGTGGGAGAGCTCAACCCTGCCAATAAATATATAAATAAACAAACAAACAAACAAACAGGAGCAGGTGATGCTTTGAGGAGAAGAAGCTGAAGTGCAGAGAGAAGAGGCAGTTTTCGTCGGATGAAACCGAGCCCATGGGCAACTCCACTATCACTTTAGGAGTGAGTGAGTAAGTGTGTGTGTGTGTGTGTGTGTGTGTGTGTGTGTGTGTGTGTGTGTGTGTGTGTGTGTGTTCACATTTATGGCTCATGCAGACAGTTTTGGCTAAGCTCAGTTTCATCAGTGTCAGGCCAGTGGTTTGCCTTGGAGTGAGGTGCACTCCACTGTGGTCACTTGAGTGATGTATCTTCTGGAGATAATTAGCTCCCAGCTGGTGTGTTGAATGCTGAGCTGCAGAAAGCATCAAAAACAATGGTGCTCAACCAAACAAACATGGCGAGGCTGACAGATTAGCATGCTCAGTAATTGCACTGAATGGTGCATTAATTACACTGTCACCTCAATGAAACAGGAACCTATTCCTTTAAGAATCTGTCAAGAATAACAGCTCAGCTTAATAGAAAACATGAATTCTGTACTTAATATTGCTCCAGTCTGGAGCATGAATCCATAAAAATGATATCAAATGGAAATGGAGGGTAAATGTAAATGTCATTACGAAAGCAGCTACACTACATGAACAAAAGTACTGGGACACCTGCTTATCCCCCCCCAGACTACTCAACTCATCCCAAAACTACTAGATCACCATGGACCACCATCATTCCAGAGAACACAGTTCCACTGCTCCACAGTTCAGTGATAGGGGGGCTTTGTGCCCCTCTAGTCCATACCTTTAGGTATGGTGCCAACAGGTTCATGTTTGTTTATCTGCTCAAGGCAGATTCTAATGTCTGTAGTTCTCTACAGGGACTAGACCAGCTGGATGTGCATTTGCACATATGTATCAGCAATGGGTGCAACTCCAAGCAGCTGAATGCATTCATTAGAAGAGGTGTCCAAAAACATTTGGACACACTGTGTATTTAATACATTAGACACAATGTAATGATAGGAAATGAGCGACACAACCCTCAGTCAATGAGAGAACGAGCTCCGTCTTCAGTAAGAAGAGACTGTGGCTGTGTTGGTAAATGAATAAGCTGTCAGATGTTTCACATTTATATGTCTCTGTATTCAAAGAGAGAGGAGGCCGCCCTGGTATGAGCAGGAATGTAAATTAGCTGGGGGTGTTTAAAGACGGCATCTGAGTGAATAGACTGGTAAAAACAGCAGTGCTGGTGAATTAGTCTGAATTATTAGATCAACAGATGGTGATAAAGTATTACTGCGGATCCTGTAATTCACACAGGTCAGATGAGCAGACAGGCATCCCGGGTTCCATCAGACTGAAAACAATATGTTCACTAATGTCCCCCATTAAAAAAAACAACAAAACAAAACAACAACAAAAACGTCCAATATCCCTCAGTTGCCTGTCCCAATGATGAGACCAAGAACGCATTTCCCACTGAATCGAAATCTAATATGGTTTCCATGGCAACATGATAGCGAGATCATTAGACAGATCCGGCAGGGTGTGTGCACACGTGTGTAGTTTGGCGGAAGTGTTTTACATATGCGTGTGTGTGTGTGTGTGTGTGTGTGTGTGTGTGTGTGTGTGTGTGTGTGTGTGTGTGTGTGAATGAGTGTGCGCACGTGCATGTGTTTTCTCCTTCATTAGTTCAGATACTGGCAGGAGCACTGGGTGCGCTTGGCAAACTGGTAATTTGGAGACTGAAGGGGTGAATGATCTGTTCTACAAAGAGGGAAGTCAACAACTGGACAGCGTAGCTTTTGGAAAGCACACCTGCACTGACCTTCACGCTTCGTTGTTTTAGAAAACGTAAAAAAAAATACTTCAGTTGGGGGCAAGTAACTGAACAAGGTTCAGTCAACTCAAATAAATGATGCTCCCTGGACTGTAACAGGGAGAACAGAGTCTCTGACACTGGAACAGTGCTACTGTGTAACCCACTGCGTACAGTTTTAGAAAATTCTGTCCACATGCTTCTTTCACCTCAGATGTTGGTTCTGTCCCATAGCACCATGAGGGATATGTACTGCTGTGGTGCGAAAGTGAACAGCACTGCCCAACTGTAGGGGGAGCCATGGAGCACATTACCAGTTGTCGCATAATACACATTAAATGTTTACATTAATTCACAGTGTGCAACTCCGTTTCTACACTTTGTATGCATTTAAGTCTAACTCCACTTACCACAGAGGAGCACTTTGTAGTTCTATAATTAGACTATAGTCTGTTTTTTCTTTGCATTCTTTATTCTCCTCCTTTCAACCCGTTCTTCAATTGGCCAGGACCCCACAGGACCACCATATTGCAGGTAAATGTGGATAGTGGGTCATTCTCAGCACTACAGTGACACTGACATGGTGGTGTTGTGTTAGTGTGTGTTCAGCTGGTATGAGTAGATCAGACATAGCAGTGTTGCTGGAGTGTTTAAACCCCTCAGTGTCACAAGTGGACTGGAAATAGACCACCAACCAGAAATATCCAGCCAACAGCCTCCAGAGGGCAGCGTCCTGTGAGCACAGATGAACCAGCGGATGCACCAGCACAAACTTTGCAGAAACAGATGGGCTTCTGTCTCTGATCTTACATCTACAAGGAGAGTTTCGTCGTGTGGACAGTGAGAGGACACAGCGTTTAAAAACTCCGGCAGCACTGCGGCCACTACCTGACCACTGAAGAACAGGGTGAAAGGAGGCTAACAAAGTGTGCAGAGAAACAGACGCACTACACTGACTTTCAGTGGCCGTTAGGAAGGTTGTTTTTCAGGTGGGTAAAGCTGCTGTGTTGGAATGATATACACATTTCTGCACAGAAAGCTTAATGAACAAGAGGGAATAAAAGGCATAACTCTTACCCTGAAACTGCTGGAGTGGATAAGGGTTCCTCTGTGCTTGACTCATCTGTCTGGGTAGATGCTGTTGCTGTTGCTGCTGTAACTGCAAAAATAAACACACAGTTACTGCTCACACTTCACCTCAACAGCTAGTATGTACACATGCACGGAGCAACAGCAGGGAGAGAGCGAGAGAGCGCTGGGATTTAAACAGTACAGGAACCAAGGACTGAATTCTGTAAACAGGCTCATTCACCCTCCACAGTGCTGCAAGAAAAACCCTGGACAAGAAAACCCTGTACTGACCATGTAGCGTGGAGATGGGAGGAGTCTTTGGTGTTTTTTGTGTTTGTATTATTTCACATTTATTTATTTATGTATGTATTTATTTATTTATTTATTTTTGCTGGGAGGGTTGCTTGTAACCCTTTCCCCCTATTGGTCAGCTGAACTACAGAGCAGGCATTACTGCTAGGATATCACGTCTGTGTTTACTGTACACAGCCTTTACTTTGGCCACGTCACCAACCAATAAGAATGAAAAGAAAATAAGTGATTAATAAAGCACATCCGTTGTGTTGTGTAGATATGAATGAATGAATTATATTCATATCTACAAAACATTTGCATACTTTAACAAAACAATAGTCACCGAGTATAGCGAGTCCAACTCCTAATGCGATGCCTGCAGCGCTGCTCATCCGCAGGCTTTTCATAAGGTCTGAAAACGTGACGCAAGATCGGGAACTTGCAGAAACAGAACTCAGTAACTGTGACGGGTTTGTGTATCTTGGTTTGCACCCTCAAACTGTTGGGTACCTGATCCGTGCCACTCGGCCACTTAGCAATCCACGTGCTCGGGACAAATCAGCAGGGGGAACGGACTGGGTAATTCATCTCTGTATCTTTACCGAGTTAACGATGACCCACCAGCCAGAACTGATTAGGTCCTAACCTCAAGCTCTTCTGCCCCATCTGAGAAGGACCCCAAGCTCCCCTGATACAGGTTTACATTGGCTTTCCACCTTCCATCTACTGGACCCTGCCATGGACTAGCTGCTCACCCACCATCACCAACTGTAGAAATCTACTGTTACTATTATGTCCACCAGAGAACTAACATTACTTCAGTACCCGAGTAATAGAACAGAGGTGTGGGGGGTCCAGTGTCCCCTAACTATGTATAAGTAGGTTGACCAGAGGAGGATGGGTCCTCCCCTTGTGAGCCTGGTTTCTCCCAAGGTTTCTTCCTCCAGCTGAGGGAGTTTGTCCTTGCCACTGTCGCCATTTGGCTTGCTCACTAGGGGGAGCTGTCATTTATACTTTGTTCCTGTTTTAACCTATTTATTTATTTATTTATTTAATTTAATTTCTGTGAAGCTGCTCTGTGACAACTTCAGTTGTGAAGAGCGCTATAAAAATAACTTTTGATTTGATTTTGATTAATGACGAGGGATTGTACAAGTTAACACTTGTTTATTTCATAAGCATGGAAACAAGGACTCACAGGGGAGCTCTGAGAGTGACATTCTATCCTGGACAAATGAGTCATTCACTCGTGTGCGTCTCCTGATCACGAAGCAATCAAATGCAACATTGATTATTTCACTGATTTAAAAGTTGATCTTATAATAGTCGTTGCACAGTGTTTGGAAATCCGTGACCTGGGGTCTTCTTCCCGAAAGAAAATCACAGCAACAGTGATGTTGCCATTACCGACACAAAACCTGTTGTGACAGTAATGACAGCTGTGACGGTAATGACAGGTTTTCAGTTTCACCATCAGTATCTTTTCTGAAGTGAAATTCAAACTCAACTTCCTAAAATCTTCAGACAATGTGGCTGCAAGACATCAGAGAGCTCAGAAAAAAAGGAATCAACCCTTAACGGCTGTATTCTGTATTATAACGGTTGGCAATCATCATCGAGTCTTTGTTGTAAAGCATGAAAACACTGTCTTTTTAAAATGCAAGACTGTAAAATAGACCCCAACTGAACAATAAGGTTCAGTACTGAACTGCATGCTGGATTGTATTGCGTCTCATATCAATGGATGAAAACAAAAACAAACCGATAGGAAATTATAAATGATGTCAAAACAATAAGACGACTTTATATCACATGACACAAATCCTCGCTAATTAGAGGGCGAAGGTAAAACTGTGAAGATGTAAAAGCTGTACTGGGAGCATGTGTGAGTGTACTGGGGTTAGTGTGGGCAAGGCAGATCAGTTATATACATCTCTACCTCCTCCGTGTGCATGTTTGACTTCCTGTATCAGTTGAAACCCTCTTTAACAGCGTATTCCCAGCTGTGGAGATGAAAGAGCGAATTAAAATAGCAGGTGGTGTGTGAACACACTCACTTTGATCAGTGGAACTTTAAGTGTGCAGAAGCAGATGCTTCTCTGGTAAAACATTACCAACAAACACACACCGACCTGATTGTGTTTTACGGTGTATTACACCAACACACAGAGCTTCCACTTTATTAGACACCTCGCCCCTGTGTCTACTGTCCACTAGGACAGTGTATTTACTACCTACAGCTGAAATACAGCCAACCTGTTTCAGCACAACTGATGCAGCCCCCTCTACCCCATCCGCCCACAGCAAATACACTGATCTGGGGTGTGTGTGTGTGTGTGTGTGTGTGTGTGTGTGTGTGTGCAGTACTGATGAGTGTATCAGTAGCCATCACAACATCAGTTTTTATGTACTGGTCTATAATACATAAGCACATCCTGTCTTCTGACAATACTTCGTTTGAAATTATTAACATATTATTAGGAACATCTACCTTTGTCCTTCCACTAACTGGCCACTTTATTAGAAACACTGTGTACTTCCTCTCACTGGCCACTTTACTAGAAACACTGTACTTCCTCTCACTGGCCACTTTATTAGAAACATCTACTTTGTATGTCATTCACTGGCCACTTTATTGGAAACACGTGGGTTAGATGGATATAAAGCCCACCAGCGTTGCGCTGTGGAGCAGTGGAACTGTATTCTCAGGCATGTTGGAGCTCCATCCAGAACTTTTGGGATGAGCTGGAGAACTGCGAATGTCGTGGCGATCACCCAACATCCTGACCTCACTTAAACTCTTGTTGCTGAAGGCAATCAAAGTATCATAACAACAAAAGCAGGATGAACTCATTTTAAAAGCCTTGATAGTTTATAGATTAGAAGTTGTGACTTTCCACAAACGCTCCGTAAGGACTCTCATGAGCGCACTCTAGTGTCTCACCAACAGAACCGATTCAGTGTCATTTCTCTTCCCTAGAAACGCTCTGGGAGGTGTGTCTAATAATGTGAACTCCAACTTCCCTGAAGAGCTGCCTGCTTTGATATCAAGCTCATGATCTCACTACTTACATACATGGCCGCTCGATCAAGAAAACCAAAGGAAAGCAGATGAAGAACAAAGTTCCACTGTTTGGAGATATCCAGTGTTTCCAAATCCCATTGATTCCAGACCCACTACCCACTAACATGCCACGACCATCTGGCCCCGTAGTCCCCACCCACCTGTTCTGCCAGTAGGTGATGCTGTTGTTGCCTCTGTTCTCTCAGTAGCTGAGCTTTCTGCTGCTCCATCATGTGAAGCTGCACTCTTTTCTCCTGCTCCATCGCCATCATCTGCTTCATCATAGCCGCCTGCTGCTGTTGCTGCTGCTGGTTGCCCAAATAACCTCCTGGCCCTGCCCCAGGTCCTGCCCCATTGGGTCCTGCAGAGGCCACGCCCCCTGGACCTGGGTGAGGTGGCTGGACACCACCGGCCTGGCGTGGCATGCCCACCATGCCCTGTTCCTGAGAGAAACACAAAAGTGGAGATTGTAAAGGTTTGCTGTAGTTACTAAAGTATTCCACCATGAACAATGAGAGCGGCGGTTAAAACACCACACACTTTCACAGATATTAAGGCAGCATGATGCAGGAAAAATGGACGAGGTAATATTATATATCCCAAAAACGAAGAAAAAAAATCATAGTAAAAAAAGAAAATGAAAAAATAAAATTGGGAGCAAAATTCGATGATGTATAACGTGATGATATGAATAATACACTCAGAGTATCCAACAGCAAAATAAATAATATTAGGAAGACAGGAACTGGCTCTGGTAGATGGGTCACGGAAAATGAGAACCGTCTGTGTTTATCAAGGTGCTTAAAGGTTAACGCTGCACGAGACGTTTGCAACTATTGCACATGTGCACATCGCAATAACGATGCTGAAACAATATATCGTGCAGCCCTGGTAGAAATGTATCCCCACACTGCCAAACCTTGATCCTGATGATGTAGAACCGGTAGGATCTTTTAGCAAATCTAATCCAACACGTTCAGATAAAACATCCTTCACCAACGTCATGAGGTATCACTCAATAAGCATCTGATACTAGAAGAACAGCCAGACTTAACAGAAATGCCAAACCCTTAATAAAGAATGTTTCAGTTTCTTTAATCGGTATTTATCTGTAACACCAGTGTATTTAAATAATAACTGTGTATCTCAGTAATATACATATATTCTTAATAATAATAGTAATAAGACACTCATGGTGGTGTTTCACTGACTCAGCAAACTCCACTGGATTATGCTGCTGAAGATGGTGAAATAAAGTCTTCATGGTGAGCCTTTAATTGCAGTGTTTCAACAGCGTACTTTGCACAAGAATGTATTCTGATGAATGTCAGCTCCCTCTAGAAACCAAACCATTTCCACACACTCGACCCACTCACTTCTTTTTTTATTTTCATTTTTTTTTTTTATTAAACCACACATAGATGCTATCCTGCGTAGCAGCTGTGATATTACAAATATGGCCTTGTTTTACATCCTGTATGAAACAATGTAATATACCGACATTCAGGGTATATTTGATTATATTGATCTTTATGATATATCGTCCAGCCCTACAAGGAATAAATGTCCAATATATTCAGAGTTTACCGTTTCAACCTGCACTGCTGTCGTGCAAAATCTTATATCTTCATTTTTTGCCAAATTTGTACTTTTTGACAGTATTTGACTTATTACTCTACAATAGAAATGATCCCAAACAACACGAAATACAATCTTTTTACACTGACTTCAACTGAAAGACTAATTAAAATGCCATTTTGGAGATACAAGGTTTGTGTGACAGTGACATGTACTGTTTAATCTGGTTTGTGCAGGCTGTTACTGCTGTTACTCATTGGCCCAAAACATGGAGTTACAGACTGTGCAGGGGTGTGTTTGCTCCTGCTCATCTCAATCACCAACTACTCCCACATTCCCAACGTGATTCGGGAAAGAAGCAGCTGGTTCACGCTGGTGCATCCAGGCCCTTTACTGATGATACTGATACAGTAGGTAAAGCAGCACTACGTAAGAATTGGTATTTTTTGATCCAAGGCTCCCCTACAGCTGACGTAAACACTAATGATGCTTTGAGAGGCTTCTCATGGACAGCTGTACATGTGCACTTGTTGACAAGCTGAGATACAGAAGCAGGACCTGAAGTGAAATCAGAAAGTTCCGTAGTGCAGCAGCAGAGTCCAGGCCCGGAGTGGGAATGAGAGATTTTGAAGCTGCTAGTTTAAGGCACCAGATAAGAGTCAATACTGGTTCTTAAATACAGTGCAACACTATTAATATTTACCTGGACAAAGACGGGTGTATCGTAGTGAATTATGAGTTTAGACATTTGTTTTCAGTTATGAAAACATAGTAAATGAGTTCAGCTGTTCAGTGATGTTCACTGATGTTCAGTGGTCAGTGTTAAAACATGGTGTGTTTGCTTCTGGACACACAGATGCTTTATTGATGTATTGGTGGACATCGCACCACCTCTCTCTCTGTCTCTGTCTCTGTCTCTGTCTCACTCTCTCTCTCTCTCTCTCTCTGTCTCTCTCTCTCTGTCTCTCTCTCTCTGTCTCTCTCTCTCTGTCTCTCTCTCTGTCTCTCTCTCTGTCTCTCTCTCTGTCTCTCTCTCTGTCTCTCATGCTCTCTAAAAGCAGACGCTTCACATCCATCCAGACCGGAGCGATCGATAAGTGCAAATCTCCACGGACACTGCAGGATCTCCTCACTTAACCAGGCCGGCCGACTGAAGGCGGTGGGCAGTGTGTTTGTGTGTGACGTCCAAACCCTCCAGATGAGGGCAGTGTTGATCTATCTTTCCTCCCTCTGAACCATCATATCTCTATTTCCTCCACCTCCATGCCTATCTTGCAGTCATGCACGCCCTCTCCCTCTCTTTTTCTCCAACTCCATCCCTCCATATCTCTACTTATCTCTCTCCCTCACACCCCTGCTTTCTCTTTTCCAACCCAAACTCTACCATCCACACTTTCCTCTCTATCTGTTTCCTGCTCACATTCTCTCTCTCTCTCTCTCTCTCTCTCTCTCTCTCTCTCTCTCTCTCTCTCTCTCTCGATGGCTTAATCATGAGTGCAGTAATATATATCTCCCTCTTCCTCCCAGATAATGTGTCTGTGCCAGACTAGTCCTCAACTGAGCATGACACAAGAGAGAGAGAGAGAGAGAGAGAGACAGAGAGAGAGAGAGAGAGAGAGCACATGAGCATAAGTCAGAAAGGGAGTGAGAGAAAAGAGGAGAAAAAGAGTTGAGTGAAAGATGAGTGGTAAAGAACAAAAGTAGAAGGAACAAGAGAAAATGAAAGTACAAAGGAACAAGGATAGCGTGACAGGAAGAGAGAGAGAGAGAGAGAGAGAGAGAGAGAGAGAGAGTGAGAGAGAGAGATCTGTAAGATGAGTGATAAGAGCCAGAGGAAGGGACAGAGGAGAGAAAAGGGGGCGAGAGAGAGAGAGAGAGAGAGAGAGAGAGAGAGAGCAGGTAGCCAGGCAACAGCGGCTGTAATGTTGAGCAGATGGTGCTCATAGGAGCCATGATGGACGACAGCGGGCGGCAGCTTCTAACAACACACACAGACCCAGGGGAGAGAGAGAGAGAGAGAGAGAGAGAGAGAGAGAGAGAGAGAGAGAGAGAGAGAGAGGAAGAGAGAAGGAGAGTGTGTGAGAGGGAGGGAGGGAGGGAGGGAGGCAGCAAGAGGGAGAAAGAGGAGCGTAAATAAAGTGCCATGCCTCTTTTATTCCTTCCTCTGCCTCTTTCTTTTCTCATCCCTCGTGTTTCCTCTCTGCTCTCACTGTCCACCCTCCTCCTCCTCCTCATACTCTCCTCCCTCTTTCTCTTTGTTTTCACTCACTCCACCTGGTCTGACCACAACACACGACAACAGACAACCACCTAGCCTACACTGTATGACATCTCTCTCTCTCTCTCTCTCTCTCTCTCTCTCTCTCTCTCTCTCTCTCTCTCTCTCACACACACACAAACACACACACAAACACACACACACACACCTGGAAGTTCAAAAACAGCATTATTTAGAAACAGTAAATGAGAGCGCAAGTGTGTGAGAGTAAGAGTGTGTGAGTGTGTGTGTGTGTGCGAGTGAGTGTGAGAGAGAGAGAGAGAGAGAGACAGAGAGAGAGAGAGAGAGAGCGAGAATGAGAGAACTACTCAAACATATGTCTGAAGTCCTTAGCATTGATTATATCATCTATATTGGAGTAATTAACACCGTAATCAGCTCTATTAGCGCTACAGTGTCTGCTGGGTTTGCCGTGTTCAACAACATGCAGATAGTACAGGTTCCTCAACACAAACGTAGTTAAATAGCCAAGATGTTTCGCTTCAAGACCACTTCTGTCAAAGCTAATACTGGATTCCTTTTCAGTGCAGATGTTGGAATTTCCAACAAGTAGAATTCCAAGTAGGGAATTTAAACCAGAATGTCACTGTAAGTCATATATCCTGCTTGGAAAGTCAGGCCTCACAAACATTGGATCAGAATCCAACACCTTAACAGTAGTAAAAGCAGGAGTATAATAAATTAGCATGTGTATCTCTTTGTGTCGTACAGTCAGTAATGTCCAGTGTCTACTTGTGGAGACATTAGAATGAATGAATAAATAAATAAATACTTATTCACATCAATGTCCTTCATTATTTTTGTGATTTATGTATGTATCAGCATTATCCCTTCTCAGGACTTTTATTCTGAAATTTAAATGCTGTGCAAGCAAAGAAAGACCAATGACTCCTGATGACCTCCCTGATGTCATCAGCCCCGCCCTCCCCATTGATCAGTTAGGATCTGCACGCAGGTTGGCATGCAGAAATCAGAAATCAGTCGATCCTTA
>CM067506.1:32066468-32067753 GCA_034509495.1 Acestrorhynchus altus
ACACAGTTCCACTGCTCCACAGCTCCAAACCGAGGGCCTTATACCCCTCTAGCTCACACCTGGCATTAGGCGTGGTGCTAACAGGTTCATGGTTATCTGCTCCAGTACTTTTCAAAGAGACTAGCACACACTGATTCATCAGTAAATACTAATTATTGAATTAAAAAGTATTTAATCATTAACTACTAACGATTCAAGCATTCCATTTTTAACACTTAAATGTCATTTATTGGTTTGGAAACATTCAAAAGCACCCAAAGCCCGTTCAGTGAGGTCCAGGCCCGCTCGGAAATATCTTCCGCGTTTTAACAGCCAGCAAATGACAACAACATGAAAACAAGATATTTAACGGATCATCTGAGCAGCTGCCTTCACAGTCCACCAGATTTGACATCAGATTAGCAAGGTCTGCCCACTCTGTCCACCCCCCCATTACTCTCATCCTGTAACTCGTAACCAGGTTGACCAGTATAACCCAGTACGTTTCTGAACAGCAGACCTGTTCTTCAAAACATCTTCCAGCAGCTCCAGGAAGCCCGTGGTGTGTGACTGAGGGGCAGCAGCTCTCCGAGTGTGAAGTGGGTCCATCTATGACATGTTTAATATGAAGGTAAACCGAGGTGTCTTTTCAAATTAAATAACGCACACAGGACACACACACACACACACACTCTCACACACACAGATATTCTGTACTGTGTGAATTCCCAGGTGTGTCTCAAGACCCGGCAAAGGCTATTTTTGACTCATCTACAAAAAGAGGTGAAAAAAGAGAGAGAAAAGAAACGGAAAAGGAGGAACGGAAACACAGCTAAATATAGCCCAATGCGACATTCCAGAGGAGAATAATACTCTTTCCTGAGGCTTGACCAGAGACTGACAGACAGACAGAGAGAGAACCACGTACACAGGTTAGCAGTTTACAGATGAAACACTGAACCGAATTTCCCAAACCGTGATTTCAGATTTCGTTTAACGTTTAATGTTGTTTTACTGCAGAAAGAAAAAAACAAAAAAAAGTTGGGTTCCATCTCGACTCCTCCAGCATTCTTGTTCTGGTGTTGATAAGGGTGGAATTATAGGGAATTTCAAGGAACAACAACAGTCATGTGACTCCGCACATGTCCATGCACTGGCCTTGCGATGGGGGAGAGAGAGCTGAATAACAACACCCTGTGATGACTTATCCAAGTTTTCCAGAAGGAAAATCAACAAAATGGAACTTAAGAAAAACAAGAGACACGGGGGGGGGGGGGGGGGGGGAAGAGAGAGAGAGAGAGAGAGA
>CM067506.1:32071068-32103568 GCA_034509495.1 Acestrorhynchus altus
AGAGAGAGAGAGAGAGAGAGAGAGAGAGAGAGAGAGAGAGAGAGAGAGAGAGACGGCGAATGAGGGGAAAAAGAGCTGCTTGGTGTAGGTGGGACATTTTACACAAACAGTTTGGATAAAAGATTACTGGCTGGGAAACACGGACTGAAGTGATTCCAATTCGCACGTATTTACACGACACACAGTGATTCTGATCTACAGTTGATTAACCATTTTAATATAGTAGTAATATGAGCACAACCATTTCATCAGCTCCTCTTACCACACAGGAGCACACTGTAGTTCTATAAATACAGACTGTAGTCCATCAAATCCACAATGGTTGGGACCCCCGCAGGACAGCCAGTGCCAGTGTCCACTCACTGTCCACTCTGACACGCCCACCTATTTCGTCCACCTTGTAAATGTAAAGTCAAAGAAAGAGCATCATCTGTTCCAGCACAATTTGTGGTGGTCACCCTCCAGTCCTTCATCAGCGCTCACAGGATAGTTGGTGGACAAATCTCAGTCCAGCAGTGACACGGAGGGGTTTAAACACTCCAGCAGCACTGCTGTAAAATACATGTTACACAGTGTAGTGTGGTGGACCTCCCACCTAGGGAATTGAACCCTAGTCTGTCGTGGATGGGGATGTTACTCATGAGAACATCCAACTTCCTCCAAGTGCTGCTCATCAGAGCTAACCTCTAATTTTGCAGATGTGTGTGTATCGATGGATATTAACACAAGTGCTACACTAGTGCAAGTGTTCTTATCCTGTAATGAATGTGTACTTACTGCCTGCACAGAGCAAGTATGACCTTTCTTTACACACACACACACACACACACACACACACACACACACACACACACACTTTTCTTGAACTCTGTGTGTGTGTGTTTTTCAGCTAGTTGAGCATGAACTGTCTGTGCCGTTCCGATTCATCGAGGGATGGTTCCCATCAAATTTTCAGAACACTAACCCCACCCACCATCATCTGAACAAACTACACCCATAACATTAAACAAAGGTAATATCAGAGAGAGAGAGAGAGAGAGAGAGAGAGAGAGAGAGAGAGAGAGAGAGAGAGACTAAGAAGTAATGAGAGATCAAGGGACTACAAAGATAATGAGAAAGAAGAACACTCATCACATACTCTCAACCCACACCACAGTAAACCCCACCCACACCAAACTTATAATTGACGTTAAGTCACGCCAATAAAGCAGAGGGGTGGGGTGGGTGGAGAGAGACTGAGAAAAGGTAGCGAGAGACAGTGAGAGTGTAAGAAGAGTGACGTGATTAAAAAGAGTGAAGGATACAGTGAGACTAAGGAATTGGTGAGAGTGAGAGAACAGAAAGAGTAATACCAGTGACAGAAAAAGAGCAAGAGGAGAGAAGAGAGTAAATGCAAAGAAAGAAAAGAAGAGAGATGGAGGGAGGAAAAAAAAGAGGAAGGAGCATAGGTCAGCAGGAAAAGAGCAGGTTTGCTGAGCTATCATTTTCAGGCCCCACGCCCGTCATAAGGACTGAGTACACCACAGATTTAAAACAGAGAGAGAGAGAGAGAGAGAGAGAGAGAGAGAGAGAGAGATCACATGTTCCTCTGTTCTTCTAAGCTCTCATTATCCGCTCACTGATGGATGTCGAGAAGCAAATCCATTAGCAGCCATACGATTCCATAAGAGCACAACCAAGCTCACCTCAACACCAAGGTCAGATCTTTCACCTTCAGCATGTTCTCGCTCCCTTCTGACCTTCCTACCTTACACCGATTTCTTTTTTGCACGTCATAAGTCGAAAATGTTATTTGGAAAATGTTCGGAACCAGTTCAGACTTACTAAACCTGCACTAGGCTGAATATGAGCTCTCCTCAAGTTTAGTCTGTGAAAGAACTTTCGTCATTCACTCTTTCCAAAAGCAGCATGCAGGGTTTACGCCATCAGGCCCAGTCACAGATCACTGCCTCTCTCCTATGTAGTGCACTTTGTAGGCTGTCAAATAGCAGCACCTCCACCCAAACAGGGCATGTTCTGTCTGAAGTCATTTCAATTCAGCAATCAGTAAGACAACTCTATTTAAAATGCTGGAACCGTGTGGGAAGTATGATGTGATTTGAGACGGAGCTGATCGTCTCGTCTCAGGAAGAATAAACTGTGCCGGTTAGTCGTGAAAGCCGAAAGGAGAGCTTCATTGTGGATATTAAACTTGTTTAAGAGACAGTTCCACAGTATTGTGAGTTAAAACCTTGTTTCACAGATGGTTAAGTCCTCCTGAACACATTCTGCCCACTTGTGTTTTTGTTCGGCAAGAAACTGCAGAGTATGGGGTGAACGATTTGAGGTGCAAAACAAGTGTGAATATTTCACATCTTATTTTTGTTTATTTATTTTATTTGGTCTTAACTCTGTTGAGCTTTAAGGTGATTTAGGGAAAAAGGAAAATAGTGACAACAACGTTCCAGTTTCAGAATGTTTCCTTACACGTCCAGTGGATGAAATCCAGCCTGGTTTTGTAGGGTGTGAGGTTAAGTGTGTGTGGGCTGACCTCAAGAGACTTCAAGGATGGGTTCCGTGACCTCATGTACTGTAACACAAGCAGAGTTGTGCTGGAGGTTTGGATTGGCTGAGGTTCACTGGGCCTCTCCTGCAGGCCAGGCGGGAAAAGAGTTACCAAACGAAAAGCAAAGGCCAGAAATGACGACGGATGATTAGAAAAAGGGGTTCTATACAGTACTGTCAGGGGCTTCTAGCAAAAACAGGTTCCTAAAGGTTCTATAAAGACCATTCTACAAGGGGATGTGAAGAACCATGTATGTAACTAATTGTGTATGAAAACTTTCATGTGAGGTGTGGTGATTTTGATGCCAATCGACTCTTCTATCCATCTACATATCTGTTTATCTCTCTGTCTGTCTGTCTATCTATCTACCCATTAGCCCATGGACTCTTAGTGTAGCACAGCATAGTTGCTCTATCCATCCATCCATCCATCCATCCATCCATCCATCCATCCATCCATCCATCCATGCATCGCCTGGTGGTTAGGGAACCAGCCTTGTGACTTGAAGGTCGCCGGTCAGGTGCTGAGGATAGGGCTGCCCACCGCTCCGGCCATGTGTGCTCACTGCCCCCTGGTGTGTGAAGTCACTAGTGTGTATGTGTGTATCACTTGTGTGTGGATGGGTTAAATGCGGAGTATAATTTCTTACTATCTATCTATACACATCTATCAATGTACCTGACACCCCATCCATCCCGTTTTCCTTCAATCTCTCTTCCTCAGTCACTCACTCATATTTAGCAGGGACAATCTTCTCCACAAGAGGGCACTGTTAGTGTTCAGCACTTCACATCACTGACACTGATCTTGTTCCAAGAGTGTAGAAGACAGAGAGCTACAATGAAGGAACGGCTGGTGAGCAAAGAGTGTAAGGAGGGAGAGAGAGAGTGTGTAAGGAGGGAGAGAGAGAGGGAGCGAGAGAGAGAGGGAGAGAGGGAGACTGCAGTAGTCTCTGCTGCCAGATTAGCGTCTGACATAGCATTATCACAGTGCTGATAGGAGCACGAGCTGGAAAGAGCAACCGTGAGGGCGGGAGGGAGACAGACAGAGACGACGAGAGGGAGGGATGGAGAGAGGGAGGTGGAGGGAGGGAAAGAGGGTTGGAGGCAGGAGGAGGCTTTATGGCTGGAACAAGACAGTCATGCAGAGAAAGAAAAGAAGAGAGAAAGATGAAAGAGAGAAGGCAGCACTGCAGGAGAGTAGAGGATGAGGAGGCTGAGAGAGTGAGCGAGTGAGGGAGAGATAGAGAGAGGGAGGGAGCGATAGAGAGATTTAGTGACTTCATGAGTTCAAGAAACTGTTTCATGCCTGATCTGCCACACACACACAAACACACCCCCACACACACACACACACACTTACAGAACACTTCATTGTCTTCCGACTATACGAACAAGCCTAGTGTCCAATACATGACATTATCATTTGCCGTTACATTCCGTTGTTCCACATTTAGCATTTTCAAACCTGTGTCCCGAACACACTTACATTCACCCCCCACACACTTTTTCACAACAGTGTGCTCCCCCCACCAGCGCTCCGGTTAGCACAGGATGAGAGTGGCCGAGCAAATGCCAGATGCCAGGAATTCCAGAGTTAGCGCGAGAGCAAGGCTGGGGCTTCGGCAGGAGGACAGGGGCTCCCACTCCCACTCACCCCAGAGGAATTCAACTCCTTAACCTCTTCATCAACACCACAGGACTGCAGGACAAAGAGTGCTCTGTTTCATTTAGCCGCTGAAAAACACTGCACACACACTTCTCTACTGCTACTGGTTTTAGGAGATTAATACTGGTTTGGGGTTTTAACAGTTTCAGTAGTTCTGCTGGGAGATGTTTCCACACCTCCAAACTTCAGTGTTGGAAGTCTCATGCATCCCTGCATCCATATCCTCTCAAAACATTCAGCGATGTCGATGTCTGGACTCTGGGGTGGTCAGTCCATTGTTCTGTAACCAGCAGCTTCTTTGCTTGATTTGATCAGATGTACACAATGTGTCCAAATGTTATGACACCCCTTCTATGAATGCAATCAGCTATTTTTGGTTGCACCCATTGCTGACATAGATGTACAGATGTGCACACACAGCTTGTGAAAAAGTATTGCCAATAGAATAGGACTTTAGGAGCTTATAAACATAAACTTACCATGGCTATTTCCAGGCACGGCCTAGAGGGGGTAGAAAGCCCCCCAGTGAGGTAGTGCTGATCATCCAACATCCAGACGTCACTAACACTAGTCAGTGAATGCAAATAAACCCTAAGTACCTCCAACCAAAGTAGGACTTCCACATTACGTTCCTAAATCACACATACCTATGAGCTAAAGAGTGCTGCCAGACTGGACCCCCGACCTGTGACCACGTATCCATGAAATAATAGGTTTATGTTCTGGAAATATTGCTGATCTCAGATATGTAAGGTTACAGACTGAGGTTCTCTTTGATATCATTTAATGAGGAAACTAAAATGTAAAGGTAGGTCCCTTCTGTGACAGCACTTTATTAACTGACCAAATATCTGATATCATGATCAGGAGATACAGAGGTTGGACAATGAAGCTGAAACACCTGTCATTGTAGTGTGGGAGGTTTCATGGCTAAATTGGAGCAGCCTGGTGGCCAATCTTCATTAAGTGCACATTGAACCAGTAAGAGCAGAGTGTGAAGGTTCAATTAGCAGGTAAGAGCACAGTTCTGCTCAAAATACTGCAATGAACACAACATTATGGGGGACATACCAGAGTTCAAAAGAGGACATAATGTTGGTGCACATCCTGCTGGCGCATCTGTGACCAAGACAGCAAGTCTTTGTGATTTATCAAGAGCCACAGTATCCAGGGTAATGTCAGCACCACCAAGAAGGACCAACCACATACAACAGGATTAACTGTGGACGCACAGGTTTTTGGACGAAGACGTCAACAGGACTTTGCCAACGTTCTGTAAACATAACTGTTGGCTAAATGAGTGAGAGTTGCTGTCAAAGAATGCAGGAAGGATCCTAGACAGAAGGTAGGTAAACAGCCAGGCCTCAGTTTACAAAAGACTGAAAAAAAAAAAGAGATGAAGACCAACCTGGTTTAAAAAAAATGAAGAAGATAGATGAAAATATGAAACTGAAATAAGCCCAGAGAGTGAGAGAGAAAGAGTGATAGGGGGACACTTCTACCGATCCCCCACCTACACCCCAAAAGACACAAATGCAATCCTAAGGTACATGTTGGAGCTAAGTACCCAAACACATGACTCACCAGGCTGAAGAAACATGATGACGGAGATGTTTAGGGGATAATAGCATGTCTTTGTTTAAACTGCACAAAAGCTTAATTCAGAAGACGCTCAGAGCTGCAATCAGAAGTTTCAGAACCACAAAAGACTGGAGCCACATTACACCTCCAGCTCAAAGGCCAGGAGAAGAGTCAGTGACTCAGCCACCTCTGAAGTTTCAACAGCTTGGTTATGTTCATTATTTTAAACGCAGATACTTCAGGCTGGCTCACAATGGAGCATTCAAAATCACAACAATGTTCTTAGAGCAAAGTCTGCTCACGCAGAGCCTGGTCAAGCTTTATACGGGCCCTGGATCATATCAACTTCCGTAGAAGTCCATAACTGGTTCTCTAGGTGATAGGATGGACCTTCCTCTCCTTTCTGTCGGTCATCATAATGATAGTGTGATCGTCTGTTCGATATTGGCAGCAGAGAATTGCTTATAAATGACCACCATCAGACAAGTGATATTTGATGATGTATTTACTGAACTCTGGGAGGCAACTTTTAAGCATGGTGGTGGTTGCAGCATACTCTGGAGCAGGGGTTCTTAACCTGGGCACGCGAATGTGACACTAATTAAGACGTTTTGTCAGCTAAATGTGTGATAAATCAGATTTAAGCGCTATCATTCTCAGTCTTGATGGAGTGTCTCGCATGAAGGACATGGCTTGAAGGACACACCCACTGCTGCTTAATATAGAGCATTTTTAGAACGTTTTTTTGTTCAGTGAATCAAACTGACTCACTCGCCGTTCTGCTCGACTCTTCGATCTGAATCATGATTCAGGTTCATGCACATTGTGGCTCGGCACGTCATCCAGGCTGGATTAAAATGGAGCGTTTTTTAGAAGGTCAGATTGGAAGTGGGGACGCAAAACACCCGCGTCCAGGAACATCAGAATAGAAAACAGCAAAGAAAGTGAGAAAATATTATGAAAAGTTCTTGGAATATTTTACGAGTTATTGAAACCGTTCTTTCCCGGGGGAGGGGGGGGGGGTCGCCTGAAAGGGGGTCGCACAGTGACAAAGGTTAAGAACCTCTGCTCTGGAGCATGGCACTGGTTTTGGAGCTGCTGCACAAAGTGGTCAGAATAATGAAAGACAGTCTAACAATCATCATTTTGGTGGTTGATGTATTTGGAGACTGACCTCTACCATCAGCCAAGAACGGTCAAAATCCAACCACCATTCTGCCACAAGCTTGTTGATGGCCAAAAGTATTTAGTCGAGGTGAAACTTACTAGCAGACATTTAGACCTCTGGGCTTGTAGGGATTTTTAAAAATCATTTAACCTAATACCCAGATTTGATATCAAAAATTTCAGATCAATCAAATGAATGATCAGAACAATTGATTGTGTTCTCTCTGTAACGAAGCCCTTTGTGACCTACAGCTCTGACGAGATCACCTGAAGGGTTTCTGACATGATGGGTAAGCCCAGAGTGTGCGTGGGTCAGATGAACGAATCCACCAATTACAGACGAGAGATCACAAGATAGACACAGTGTGTGGCAGAAATCGAGGTTCTCAAGCTTGTATCTTCAATTGGAAGGGCAGACCCTACAGCAGGGTTAGGCAATTCCGGTTCTGGAGTGCCAGCTTCCTGAAGAGTGTGCGGATTTCCCTCTTCCAACAGACCTACGAAACCTGGCAATTAACAGGTGAGTTCAATCAGGTGTACTTAAGCAGGAAGAGCACAAAACTGCAGGAGCTGGACGGCCTACCCCTGTTATAGGGTCTCCCCTTTCAAAGGCATCTAATCACAAAATCAAGCCTGACTCACACCTGAATCATACATCACTCACAGCTCTACAGAGCCTCAAACTCTATGCCACAATACAGATCACAAATAGAGTTAATAGATATTATTAGAGTACCCAGAATGCATTTCACGTAGAAGTCTAAAAACAATGTGATGATGACAATTATGCTCACTTTTCACGCAGCACTTAATGGAACTCACCCAGTCCATTACTTGTCCAGACCAAGAACAATTAAAGCTGCACCAACCGCAAGCCCTCAACAATTATTAATGTGCTAATAAACTCAGCGAAGACCCAAGCAAGCCTGGACTCGTGCTGAAGAGGTGTGAGATTCTCTCAGTGATGCCAGGGAATGTTTGGATGGACAGTGTGAAGTCCGTTAGAGTAAATTAGTAGGATTTGAAACCTAAACCAGTGGCAGCGGGGGGCCGAGACCCGCCCAGATCTGTGGTTGACCCATGCAAAATGACTGCAAAGTGACCGTATTATTACTGAACATTTAAATCATATTAATAAATGAACCAACACAAATAAACACATTAGCAACCACAACAATGAGGAGTCGGATAAGTGTGTTAGAATACTTCCCAAGACCACCGTCGACATGTGTGGACTGGAAAAACAAATTAGCACATTGCTAATTTAAAGCATGAACGTTAATAAGCACACCACGTACCTGAACATCAATGCAATAATTACAGTCATCAAACTTTAAGTGTGACTCGTTAAATCCTGAAGCCCAAATTCCAAAAACATCGGAGAGAAATCAAGAGCATATCACAGGAATGTAGGTGATTATTTATGATCTCGTTGTGCAAAGCATGAGAAACGAGTAATGAGAGCAGAGGTTTTTCCCTGTTCTGATGTAATGTTTAGTAAACGTCTCGTAGTTATGGTTTCTACCTCGTTAATAACAGATGCCAGAAACTCCTGGTCCGGCTCACCTGAGAATTTGCTGTGCCCGTTCGAACCTCAGCCAAACACGGTCTCATAATCTAGTCTGGTGGTATGAACATTCAGAGGTCATCTTTGGCTTTTCAGTGGAAAACGTTCCAAACCATATGCTGTGCACTTTAGGTATTAATGGCTGGAGCATCTGTTAACAATAAAGGTGTGCAGAGTCAACATATTCAAGACTACTGGGTCAAGGGCTTGTGTTTGGCTTTTAAATCATCTATGAGCAGAAGATTACACCAACATGAACAACAATGCCTTTGCTTAAAAAAATGTCCCTTCAGTGGATCGTTTTCCTCGGAGTAAGAATGATCTTCTGTTGCATGTTTTCGACAGAAAATCCAGCTTAAACAAGAGCAGAGCTGTTAAACTGCTCAATTACCCAACAAACACTTATATTACAGTCTGGACTGATTATATTTACAAGCTCAACTTTTACATAAACCCCACCCACTTAACGTGTTTTGCTTGTCCTCAGCCTTGTGAGCACAATAAGAGATGGAAAATGGAAATGGTTGAAATGGTTGGGTTACTAGGAACTACTACATTGGGAGAAAAAGGGAGTAATATACAGTATATACAGGGGTTGGACAATGAAACTGAAACACCTGGTTTTAGACCACAATAATTTATTAGTATGGTGTTCTAGGGTCTCCTACAGCGTCAATTCTTCTTGGGAAGCACATTTTTTGGACACAAACCGGGTTAGCACCCCAACATCCCTTTCAGACAGCTTCCTCTTGCGTCCACAGTTAATCCTGTTGGATGTGGTTGGTCCTTCTTGGTGGTGCTGACATTACCCTGGATACTGTGGCTCTTGATACATCACAAAGACTTGCTGTCTTGGTCACAGATGCGCCAGCAAGACGTGCACCAACAATTTGTCCTCTTTTGAACTCTGGTTTGTCCCCCATAATGTTGTGTGCTTTGCAATATTTTGAGCAGAACTGTGCTCTTACCTGCTAATTGAACCTTCACACTCTGCTCTTACTGGTTCAATGTGCAATTAATGAAGATTGGACACCAGGCTGCTCCAATTTAGCCATGAAACCTCCCACACTACAATGACAGGTGTGTTTTTGTGTGTCCGTGTGTGTGTGTGTGTGTGTATATATGTGTCACACCACACTGTCTGGAGTCCCAGTTTTGTCTTAGAGACGTCCAGTGAATCTGTCTGTATAGACATCATGGTCGGTGCCAGGATCAATGATTTGTTGTCACACATCACATGTCCAAAATGCCTGCTGTCATGGTGTGGGGTGCAATATATGATACCAGATCACCACTGGTCTTCATTACAGGCCCTTTGTCCACCCAATGTTACATTAATGAGGTCCTGCAACCAGTGGTTCTACCTTTTCTGAACACACACTCCATTTCCTCATTCCAACAGGACGGCACTTGTCCGCACACTGCTGCCGTCTCAAGAGCTCATTTTGAAGACACAGATACTACGCCATGGCCAGTCACATGACCAGACCCATTTTCCCTGATCCCTGATGTGTGGGACAATCCATCAGTACTCCACCCCTTACCAAACAATCTGCAGAACTGAGTGAGAACATTCAAGCTGCATGGGATGGATCATCACAGGACACCATTAAGAACTTCTACAACATTCCAAGATGTCTGGCATCTACCGAATTCTACCGAATGCCACACTGAGAGGCACTTCTGTATGTGGAGATCCGTTAATATTCCCCATATCAGTCTAAATTTATCATCTGTTCTTTCTGCTAACCTTTATCCTTCCTTAAGACGAGATTCCTTCCCAACAGCACTGCAATCCCACACTTTCTTTTGGGTGCAACTATTTTTTATAATGAGTTTATATATACGCAACCTATCATGTGAGAAATGCTTGAAGTATGCATTCCACAGCTACAGAAACGGTGTCGATCGGGCGGTCAGTCGGCCTCAGCTGTGGACAGTATATGCATTAGCTGGTACCTTGAAAGCAAATGTTCTTCTCCTAGTCAAGCCCTAACTTCTTGACAAGGAGCCACACTAACATCTCAATGTGGAACTCTATGGAACCCACCACATCAGGAGGATGTAGTAAACGGTCCTTCGGCCATAATGGATGGACCTCCTCCCCCTGCTGTTGGGCTTGGAACTCAATGACATTTTAATATCCAGCCTCAACTCTAATGGTGTCAATGAAAACCAATATAGTCACCTTCCCTTCTAACCAGCCTGATTTACGAGCAACGGTGCCTAGATTGCCGTCAACACAAGGTCTCACATCAACACACACACACACACACAAAGGAAAATAAGACCTACACCTACAGCCTCTTACACACCTCTCTCCTTGTCAAGGTGAAAGCAGAAGAAAACAAATAAATAAGCCCATCACGACCCTATGTCTCTACTGAGTGCAGACTATAAAAGAGCTGATGGGGGCTGGGGGGCTGCTAATGAGGCTGTGCAGGTGAAGCAGTTCACAGCAAAAATGAATGGAGACCAAGCCAAACTGGGCTGGGCCCTCAATGAGACGGCCACCACTGTCCAGTAAAACAAAAGCTGTGCCTGTAGAGATGATAAATAGCCCCCTGCATTGAGAAGGTCCTTGTGGGAGTGACAGATTTTTGTCTGTTGGCTCCTTCGGGGCTCCACATGCCTCAACAGACCTAAACGCACCCTCAGCACGTCCACTTTTAGAATATTGACCGCTGCCTCGTTTCCGAGGCTTTGCCATTTTGGCAGTAAGTGGCGAATCCCCAATGAGTGATTTTCATGGGATGGGGAGGGGCTTGTGCTGGGCGGTGGGGGAGGCTAGAGTTTAAAAATTGTCCCTGGTTTAAACAGAGAGCCGAGAAGTATTGGCGATGACGGATGTTGACAGTTGATGTATGGCTAGCTAAGATAAACACAGGCATCCCTCGAGATGGAGCTAAACTAGGGAATCGACATCACCTTCCGACAATAAATCTGACTTTGAGCGCGTCAGCAAGTATGATCTAGAGCTCACGTCAGACTGGGGTCAAACGCAAATAAAACATTTTGAGAAACAGTCTACGCAATAATCACACCACCTGAAAATGTTCTATAATAACGTTTAAACAGCACTTTTATTGCTTTTTCACAATGCTGCCACCCCACACACACACACACACACACACACACACACACTGTCATATGTTGAGACACAGTTGCAGTTAAACAAGATATCAAGCCTTACATTTCAAAACCCCAATAAATAACAGTACGATGGTGTAGACAACAATTTCCAAGAAAGGAAATGCTGCAGTTTATATCTTTCATAAAATAAGTGTCAAATACAGTCTCGAAAGTACGGAAAACGAATGATTAAAGTGTAGGATTGCACTGCTATTGAGACCAGGAACAAGAAATTATTACAAAAATGAGACTCTAAAAAATGAACTGATCTATACAAACAGCAGTCGTGTCCCAGAGAACGTCACTGGATTTAACACAACATGCCAGACCTCTCTGCATGGAGTTGTAGAGGTTCCTAACAGTGTCCTCTGATGATCCATCGCATGCAGCTTGAAAAGTTCTCACTGAGTTCTGCAGATGGTGTGGTAGGAGTAGAGTGTTGATAGAGCGTCCAATAGCATCCCACACATTTTCAATCAGGGACAGGTCTGGAGATGCGACTGATCACTGCATAGTAACTGTCTTCAAGGTGAGATCTTGAGACGGCAGCAGTGTGTGGACGAGCGTGGTCCTGTTGGAATAGCGCAGCGGAGTGTGTGTTCACAACAGGCAGGAACACTGGTTGCAGGACCTCATTAACGTAATTTTGCTGCAAGACCCCACACCATGACACCAGATCCTCTGGATCTATGACACGTGAAAACAAACCGTTGATCTTGGTGCTGACCGTGGTGCCGCGCTTACATGTATTTATTGGTTCTCCACCAAGACAAAAGCAGAAATCATCACTGAAGATGACCTACTGCCATGTTAGTGTGTATGTGTGACGACGAGTGTATGTGTGATTTTATGCAATAACCTTCTGTGATTTCGATTTTGGAGGGATTAAACGCCATTCAACACAACTGTAAGCAGTTCTGACATGGTAAGTTCCTCTAGAACAGAGCGTTTCACATCAAACCATAGTAGAATGTGATTGGTTGCCGTCTACACTGCATTTCATGTTTTCCCAAGGACACGACATAAACCGATTATGTGTAAATTGGTCACGTGTACCAAGTGTTATGATCCTTCAAATAGAACCTAAATCTCACGTTTTCTCGTCCCTCCCTAAAGAACTGTCTCGTTCACTAGTATTCCTTGGAGCTCTCCAATGAGAAGAGCTTTCACTGAGACCCTCCCAGAAGTATCCACCCTTGAAGGTAGACACGATCTCCACTTCATTGCAGACAAACTTCTTCCTTCTTTATTTCTCTCCATTCCTACGGCCTCCCTATTGTGACACAATACCGGGGTCAGTTTTCCGAAGGGTGCGGTCAGAACCCAACACAGATCATCTGCGATTTGACTGTTCACTTTCTGCCAAACACGTATATCCCACGCCTCACCAGGTGCCACTGTAATCAGACAACCATGGCTGACGGCTGACCAGTGTATATCTGACCGATTAGCATCACTCCATAAAACACGCTGTGGTCGGGTCACCTACAATGCTCAAAATGTGAGGAGCGTAAACAAGAGCTAACGGTCAAGTTTTCTTCATTTGCACACTCGTGTCTTGGCTCCATCACTACTGGTGAACCCATGGGACTCAGCATGTTCAGGCTGGTCTGAGGAACAGTAGAGGAACTGAGGGAACGTGGCGTACACCGACATTGGCTCTGCATCTCAAGAAAGGAACCCGTCACTAGCTACGTTTTCATGCTCCGAAGGGTCTGAGTTCATTGTGATTACAGGGTGAGTGTGAGGTGTGAGTTTATATGTACACTCTACTCTGGTGTGTGAGTCTGGTGAAAATCTCTGTTTTAAGGCACGATACAGTAACCCGAGCTGGATGCCAGTGCCACTGCCAAGGACATGAAACCTCTGGTTTCAGATGACTAATGGATTTGCAAGCTGCATGTAAACATGGCTAATGTGAAGAACTACTAGTCAACCGTCGTGAACAAAACGCACAACGCTTGGAACACTCCCGATTGGGAATGCAATCAAACGCAGATGTCTGCATGGCTATTATTCCTTTATTTATCAGATTATTTAAAGGATCACCACCTCGTTTAAAGCAGATGACCCCCGATTGAGGTGTACCCATGGTCATATTGTATTCTAATGGAGCCGCTGCATAGTAGAGCGGTCACTATAAGACCCTCACTCAGGGCGACTGACAACAGGCTCCATTACCAGTATATGATTAATATAAGACGTGTTTAGAGTTTAACGAGGCTAATGGAACTGAATCATCACACACTCACCTCAAACAGCATCAAGCTGTTCCATCCTCTCAAACAGACTTTCTGACTGAGTCACTGCTCTGAAGTGGCCTGACATTTATATATAGTGTGATCTGTCCTGCGCAAAACCAGCGAGGTTCTGATTATTACTATCATTATTTCATCAATTATAAAGCTATGAAACCCATTAAGCCACCGATGCCCTGCGTGGCAGTGCTGATCTCTCTGACCCCAAGGACGCAGAGGTGTGGATACAGACAGCTACCCACCTTCTAAGTCACCTAACCCTGCCCCCCCCACACACATACACACACTGCAGTGTGTAGACAGGGTGTGAGGAGAGTAGAGACATGATTTCAAGCTTAGATGCTCTGCAGTGACCTCAAACTTAAGGCCAGATTAGACACACACACAGACAACCAGCACGGTCCTTCTAGGCATCGTTTTGATTTTGCAGCTTCTCTCCACATCCATCCTTTCTTTCAGCCATTGCTAAATTACCAATTTGTCGGTTTTCAAAGCCAGTCGGTCGTTTAATGAAGAAAATGACCAGCAGATCACAATACAATTATCATTAGTTAGATTAAGTTTTAACTATACTCGAGTGTTTGTTCACTGAGTGTTTTGCTCAAAATATTGCAATGCACAAAACATTATGGGGGACATGCCAGAGTTCAAAAGAGGACAAATTGCTGCCGCATCTGTGACCAAGACAGCAAGTCTTTGTGATGTATCAAGAGCCACGGTATCCAGGGTAATGTCAGCACCACCAAGAAGGACCAACCACATCCAACAGGATTAACTGTGGACGCAAGAGGAAGCTTAAAGGGATGTTAGGGTGCTAATCCGGATGGTATCCAAAAAATGTCCTACATGTCCTAAAGTATGCATACTAATACATTATTGTGGTCTAAAGCAAGGTGTTTCAGTTTCATTGTCCAACCCCCCTGTAGTTTATACACTGACCAATCAGTGTTATGGTCCTTCAATACTATGCTTCCTCAAATTCCCATCAAACCGTGGAGCAGCTTTATGTGAGAATTGATATGCTTTGCTCGTCCATTTGGTGACAGTAATTCACTTTTACACGACTGTCATAAATGCAATGGTGAGTTATACACATGCATTTGTTGATGAGCTGAGAGATACAGAAGAGCCATTCGCAGAGTAATAAGCATGTGGACCGAGGTGGGTAGAGTACCATTAGGGCAGCTTTACACAATCCTACACTCTACTAAAGTTCCACAGTGCAGCAGCAGTGATCTGGCCTGGAGCCGGAATCACCGCGATGCCAGTCTCCTTATTACAGCCAGTGGAGCATCAACAGGACTTGCTACATCGTGTTGCTTTAACTGCTGAACATGGTCTGAACCAACCGAATATAAAAGGGTATAAAACGTATTCATTTTCAATTGTACATCTCATTTCCAGTTCATTTTAGCAGCAGAAAGTGAGTGCCTTTGTCGTGTGTGAGATGATAGAACCTCCATGCTGTGATAATGGAACGCTCTAGACCTTTTCTTACACCAGATATTTGGTTAACATCATCCTTTGTGCCATTGTGTGCAGGAATGAGCTGTGCATACCAAGCCTGTCTTACCATCCGCTGTTCATTTGTCATGCAGCTCACACCTAGCGAGATCCAGACACTACTGAAATGTGAAGGAGGTACTGGTTGGTATTTCATCTCTCTCTCTCTCGTTCTCTCTCTCTCTCTCTCTTTCTCCTCTCCTCTCTCTCCTCTCTCTCTCTCCAAATCCATCTGGACCGTGTCCGGCATCTCACTGCTTCCCCGATGGACAACTCACTTGCCACAGAGGAGCGCTATCCCATCTTTTTCTTTTCTCTCACTCTGCTCACCTCTCACTCCTGTGCCGTGTTATCGCTCCCCTTTGGAGGGCTATCTTCTTCTCACTCGCCCCGTTATCAGCCTGCTCCAGCCCGCCGCACACACGGGCCAACAAAGCGCTCCATCAACCTGGGCCTGAGGGGTCAAGAAGGGGCAGAACATCCAGGGAAGTCCTGAGGTGGGGGTGGAGTAACATCGGCTTATTATGTTACAGGCCGGACAGGCAACCGTATCTGTTACGGCTTTCTAGTAAAGAGCTGAAGACGGGTCATTAAAGGGGCCATATTCTACATTTCCTTTGCATTTCATTTGATCAGCCATAACATTAATACCTCCGGCCCAATACTGTGTAGGTCCTCCGTGCTGCCGAAACAGCTCTGATGTGCCAAAGTATGGACTCCACCAGACCTCTGAAGGTGTCCTGTGGGATCTGGAACCAAGATGTAAGAGGAGATCCTTAAGCCCTGTACTTTATGAGGTGGGGCCTCCATGTCCTTTCTTGGAGCACTTTTGGTAGGTACTGACCACTGCATATGGGGAACAAGGTGTTCTGACCCAGTTGTCAAGCCATCACACTCTGACCCTTATCAAAATCTCTCAGATTCTTACTCAGATTGTCCATCTTCCAGTTCAAAGCACCAACTTCAAGATCTGCATGACCACTACACCGGTCAGTGTTTTTAATTGCAACTGATCAAACGGTGATATATAAAAGCTAAACGGTGATATATATATATATATACACACACAAGACACAAGATATGACGTGAAAAACACGTCAGAAAAAGGACAGATCTTTGTCTTTTCTACTTCCTTTCAGGGGCAGCAAGTCCAGTCCTGAACTCCGGCACTGTTTCCTGCTCCTCTTCAAGCACACCTGATTCTAGTCAACTGTTAAACACCAGGATCGGCAGCTCTGTTAGAGCAGGGAAATCAACATCGACTGTGCAGGAAGCTGGCACGCCGGGACCAGGGTTGCCTGCCCCTGTTCTATTTAAACATATTGAATTTTGATCTTCATTTCGACTTTATAAACAAGTCTTTTCATGTAAGAGCTCTTATGGTTTGTTGTGTGCATGTGAAAGAGAGACAGAGAGAGAGAGAGAGAGAGAGAGAGAGAGAGAGAGAGAGAGAGTTGGGGGAGGAGGTGAGCAAGACTGAAACAGAACCTAATTCAGGCTGACACTATTGTTGTGTAAAGTCAAACACTATCAAAATGCCCACAACCAGCTACCAGACTGGGCTTCTGCTACATCTTTCAGTAACTTCACTGGTGTTGCTCTTTAAATCACAGAACGTCTACCTGTGGACATGTAGCCATGGTGTCTGGCTCCATGCACGACTCCTGCTCCATCTACATGCATTATTACTGGAATATCAGAATGGGTTCAGTTGCTCTTACTGAATGCTCTGCAGGGGCAAGATCATTTCATCTACCTCTCCATAAAATCATGACTCAAAGTGCTTCCTCTGTGAAAACCTTCAGCACCACCCTCGACCAGCTCTCTTTATGCTTTCTTTACTGCACCCGTTCTTCCGGAGGCTTTGTGTCATTGATGGTCTTGATTGATGTATGTCATTGATACTGATAAATACATAAACAACTAAAGTAATAAAGGATATTAAGGTTGTTGTTTTTTTTTTGTCCATTTGATTTGGAACAATAAGTGTTTTGAAGAACTTATATAAACATCATTGTCAATCTAATCATTATAAATAATTCATCAAAATTGAGCACAAATGATCATTTTCAAATCAAACAGGATTTTTGAGATATAAAGTTTTAGTCCTTTAAAGTAATAAAAACAACAAAACACTGTAGAAGTCAGATCTTTAATCATGACATGGTGAACTTCATCCAAATGTTAAATTCAGACTTTCCTGACAATAATATTTTAAATACTTTAATGTCTTGGTGAATAAAAATACATTCAACTATGAAAACACCCCAAAAAATTGGCCCGAGGTTCTAAAGGACAAGAAGGTCTTTTTCATGTCGTGTAAAAAGCTGCTGTTTTTGAGATACGGGGTTTTGGAGTGAGAGGATTCGTATGTTAGCAGCGTGTAATAAGTGAAGAGTGCTGGTATGCCAACATGTAGGGTGACAATGAGGAGTAAAACAGAGAGAGAGAAAGAGAAAGAGAGAGAGAGAGAGAGAGAGAGAGAGAGAGAGAGAGAGAGAGAGAGAGAGAGAGTGAGAAAAAGAGAGACAGAGAGAGAGAAAGAGAGAGACAGAGAGAAAGAGAAAGAGAGAGACAGAGAGAAAGAGAAAGAGAGAGACAGAGAGAGAGAGAGAGAGAGAGAGAGAAAGAGAGAGAGAGAGAGAGAGAGAGAGAGAGAGAGAGAAAGAGAGAGAGACAGAGAGAGAGACAGAGAGAGAGAGAGAGAGAGAGAGAGAGACAGAGAGAGAGAGAGAGAGAGAGGAGAGAGAGAGAGAGAGAGAGAGTAGAGAGAGAAAGAGAGAGAGACAGAGAGAGAGAAAGAAAGAGAGAGAGAGAAAGAGAGAGAGAGAAAGAGAGAGAGGTCTTTATTTCTCTTAACACAGACATGCTTTAGTCTTTACTCACCGCGTTCCTCAGACAAAAGCTGACATAAAGGAGGGAGAAACACACAGAAACACACACACACACACACACCTCCCTCCCTCACCCCTGCTCACTTTCCAGCCCCTTCTTGCATGAACACCTCTTCCAGACGCACACGCACGCACACATACACACACACGCACTTCTATAACCACATGTGAATCCACCCCCTGTCTCCATTTCTCTTTGTCTTTCAGTTTAACATCCTCTTTTATCCCCCTCCCTGCAGCAGAGAGCATCCATATAGCCTGAACTGCTCTCTCTCTCTCTCTCTCTCAAACACACACACACACACTCACTCTGTCTCTTCCCCTTCTTCTCTCATCTCTCGTTCGCTCTCAACATGAATTGGCTTTTCTTTGATAGATAAATGAGTCTATTATGCCCAATTGAATCAATTCATTAGTGGTAATGGATCATTTCTGCCTGCTTCCACACACACACACACACACACACACACACACACACACACACACAGAGAGAGAGAGAGAGAGAGAGAGAGAGAGAGAGAGACAGAGAGAAAGAAGGGAGAATGATAGAGAGGAGAGTACGAAAGGAAGACAGAGTGAGAAAGAAGCAGAGAGAGGAAGGACAGAAGAACAGGATCGAGGGGGCAGGGTGCAAAAGACAGTGAAGAGATAGAGAGCGAGAGAGAGCGAGAGAGAGCTAGAGAGAGAGAGAAAGAGAGAGAGAGAGGTTGATGATGTGAGGTTGGCTCTTATCCTCTGTATTGAGGCCAGGCTGCAGAAGTCTAGGTTTAACACAGCATGATGTTGAGTGGCGCATACATACACACACACACACACACACACACACACACACACACAGTGATTGAATTTTGCCTTGAAGCTCTGTGAGGTGCATGTGTGTGTGACAGACACAGGAGAGCGCCTTACGGGGGGAGGGGGCACAGAAGCCAAATTGAAAGTTAGTGTGCAAAGTGAATTATCTTTGGCTCTGTTAAGTCTAATTGAAGTTAGAGGTGGGTGTGTGTGTGTGTGTGTGTGTGTGTGTGTGTGTGTGTGTGTGTGTGTGTGTGTGTAAAAGTCAAGAAGCTTGGGAAATGAAAATATAAAGCTGTACAGTAGAGCAAAGGGAGATATAGCCCACAGAAACATACACACGCCATCGCCACGCACACACACACACACACACACACACACACACACACACACACACACACACACACACACACACACGCTCACAACTCAAACCCAGTCCAGCCTGAAAGTCATCAAGATCAGTCTCTGTTTCTCCTCCAATCACTTCAGAGAAAGCCCACCAGTTTCTGAACACCTGGGGGTCCTACTGAACACTCCACTCAAGAACCCCACACTCACATCTAGTGACAATGATTTATTGATTTTAGTTCCGTAATACAAAACATAATAAATCCCAACATAAAATGGCAACAATATGAAAACACTACACGGACAAAAGTGAAGGGACACCCGTTTCCCTGGACAGTGTTGGAAAGTTCCAACCAATTGCGTTGGACTAATTAAATTGTTCAATAATAAATTGTAATGAAGCAGTCAGTCAGTGTTGCTTCAGCCTGGACAATATGCCCGACATGGTCAGAGGACCACACTGCGAATCACAATAACAGTGTATCACGATACGATAAAACCCGTCATACTGCCCACCTCTAGGTCCCCTTCATAGCTGGTATTAACATGCGTCCTGGGTGATTCGATCATAAGTGGCCGGTACATAGTACAGGTATGAACAGGACACAATGCATCTGGAGGACACACTGTAGTCCGATCACTGAAAGCGCAGTTAGAGGTGGTCAGAGACACATATGAGCACCTTATAAACCTCTATATGGAGTCCCTTGATGCCATGACACCAAGTACTCAAATCAACTTTTCTCGACAATCCCCTCAAAGCTGCGGTGCACAGCTTTTCATTCACCTTTTCAATTAATATATCACAGCTGATCTGAGGGAAGTCCACAAACCAGAAATATCCAGCCAACAGCGTCCTGTGAGCACAGATGAAGGACGAGAGGAGTGCGCAGAAACAGATGAGCTTCTGTCTCTGACTTTACATCTACAAGGTGGAGACACTAGGGAGCAGTGTCTAATAGAGTGGACAGGGAGTGAACACAGCAACACCCCACCATGTCAGTGTCACTGCAGTGCTGAGAATGACCCCCCCACCCACATAATACCTGCTCTGCGGTGGTCCTGCGGGGTCCTGAAGAACAGGGAGAAACAGATGGACTACAGACTGTACAGTAAGAGGTGATCCTAATGTCATGGTTGATTTGTACATATATGAGCCATTTCAGAATCGTCTTTGTGGTAAACACCTCTTCTCCAAAGAGCTCCAAACCAGAGCTACCAACAGACGAACCCCACGTGCAGCTGTGAACGAAAGCAACATCTGTTCCCGCACACCCACGCTGACCACGTCCTGCTAACCCTGCCCAGCATTACGTCTCAGTGCTTTAGACAAACAGAGTGGCAGCAGCAGATAAAGGCCCAAACTGCGCCCATCCTTGCCGCCACGTCCTTATCACAGCCTGGAGGACAATAGGTCCCCTCTGATAGGTGTCCGCTGTTGCGCCTGATAGCAAAGCTGGCTTCCATCAAACTGCCCATTACTGTGATAAAGCACACTAAGAATAGTGACGCAGGCAGCGCTGCCTCAACACCGGCCCACTGCTGATCGTCTGGAGCTGCTAGAAAAACACACACTCCGCAGGCAGCTGGTGTGACCGTGTTTACTGTCTATTACATCAGTGCAGAGAGACAGCCTGTCTGACCGTGGAATATTCTGGAGCGCACAGACCCACCGAAATGAGCTCTCCCCAGCTAATCATACTAATATCCATCAGAGCCGTTTACAGTTGCTACCCATTAGTGCGGAGAGAGAGAGAGAGAGAGAGAATATATAGAAATCTGATATATGGCCATATATACACATACAGATATCTGTTGACAAATGTGCAAATGCACACACAGCTTGTCTAGTCCCTGTAGAGAAGTACTGCCAATAGGACCGGGATCTCAAGCAGACAAACATGAACACCCAGCCTAATGCCAAGCATGGACTAGAGGGGTATAAAGCCCACAGGACTGGAGAAGATGAACTGTGTTCTCTGTTGGGGAGTGGGGGATGAGGTGGGACAGGTTGGGGTGGTCCAACATCCTGACTTTACTAACATTCTTGTCGCTGAATACAATCAATTCCACGGTTCCAGAATCTAGTAGAAAGTCTTCCCTGGACAGTAGAGACAGTTACTTCTACAGAAGCAGGATAAACTCTTTTTTAATAGCCGTGATTTCTGAAGAACCAATGAATTAGCAAGTGTCCCAATACTTTTGTCCACATCATGTATTTGTTTAGGCTGACTGGAGAAATTTTATTCCAAGATTATTTATTCCAAGTAATTGTAAACCATTTCTACTGGTCTGTTCATCCAGCATTACTGACACGGTGTGCAGGGGTACAGGGTCACCATCACCGTGTCACCGTGCAGGGGTACAGGGTTCAAACCGTCACAAAAACCAAAAACCATGTTTTTTGCGGAACAGCAGCGATGTATTGTAATGTATTCTATTCTAATATATATATATATATATATATATAAATATATGAAATCTATAAATTGGTGTATATCCTATTTCTGTATGGGACAGTCAGAGGGTGGACAGTGAGTGAGAACTGCTGTTGTGTTTTGATGGTGGTGCTGCACTACAGGACCAGCATAAATGTTTATTTTCCCAGTAAAACCACTGCAGCTGTTCAGTCAACTCCATTATCCTCAATTCTTCAGTTCAAAACATCATAAAACTAGAATCTCACAATCTCAAAATACTGCCATGGTAATACCTATTATCTCCATCAGCCCTGAACGCTCATACCAGTACAGAGAGAGAGAGAGAGAGAGAGAGAGAGAGAGAGAGAGAGAGAGAGAGAGAGAGAGAGAGAGAGAGCGCACCCAGCATGCTCTAATGACAGAGCAGAGGGGTAAGTGACCACACCTCCCCAATAACACACACAAAAGCAGACACACACACACACACACACACACAGTTGGTGCTGCCATGAGTATTTAAGTACACTCTCTCTTCATGAGTCTTCAGGCGATGATGAGTGGGTGGATAAAAAAAGCTGTGAGACATTCTGGTTAGGTTTTAGAGAAAGAGAAAGAGAAAGAGTCCAGTTTAGTTTACCTGTTTATGAAGGTCTGTGGAGAAACTGACTCGTCCACACGGCAGACGAGGTTCCGACACTGAGGCTGGTTCTTATTCTTATAACTCTCAGTACTGAAGTGTAATCTAGTACTGAAACACAGAAAGGTGAGAAAAAAGCCTCTGCTCTTCTGCTTTACACAGGCTCTACACTGTATATTGGAACTTCGCTGTGAGGATCTGATTGCATTCAACCAGTCAGGAACATGTGTGAAGTCCACTACTGATGTTGGATGAACAGGTCGGTCACTCCAGCTCCATCAGTCCAATGGTTCCACTGCTCCACAGCTGCATGATGGAGGGCTTTGTGCTCCAGAGGCTGGTGTTCTTTCATCAATACTCAATCTGAATATCTATGATTGGGCCTGACCAATACCAGAACTGCCACCGATACTGGTTCCGATATTAATAAGCTTATTTTTCTTCAACATCAGTGATCTCATGTGTAACACTGTTTACTGACATCGATTGACCATAACATTAGGACCATCTCCTCGTTTCTACATTCACTGTCCATTCCACTAACCCATACAGGAGCTCTGCAGTCTACAGACAGTGTGGTCACTGAACTAAAGCACAAAAACAGAATTCATTTTTGGAAAATGCATTTTTTTATGCAAAAAATGCCAGAAATTAATGTTTTACCCAAAACCTAAATTCAGGCTTCAGTCTTTGTGCTCATACATCACACTGTACAGTGTTTACATAACAGCTTCGGGTCCAGAAATAGAGTCATAAAACGCAGCATTAACTGCTAAATTCAGAACAAAGCAGTCAGTAACCCGGAGGACAACAGTTTTGCCAACAAGACATGAAAAGGACCACGTTAAATCCAAAACACACCTCAAGAGCAGGGTGAAATTAAGCTCAGCCAGTCTGCCTTTCTAAAACACAACAAATAACAATATCACATGACACGAGGCACGAGGTCGTAGATGATGTTATTGCCAATAATGTGTTCAGAGTTCAAAATGTCACTGAATAAATGAAGAATATAATGCAGAATAGTTTTATAATTTCATAAGCCTTTCAGTGGATATTATGGAAATACCGGAAGTCATACAAGCTGTAAAGATTGCTTGAGCTATGGATTAACTGCCTAGCAACCAAAATAAATTTTGATTGGCTGATTTCGGAGCAATATTTTTAAAGAAAAACTGAAAAACCATTGTGTCTAATCATAGAAAATAAAAATAAACCTATATGTGACAGTCATTTCCATTCCATTTTTGCCTTGTGCTCTAAAGGTACAATTTTGGAGATGCATGTATTTCATTGGACAGCAACGATAAACTTAACCAGTGCAACGTAAGAAATGCTGCTCATATCGAACAGTGAGCTGCCAATACTTTGGCAATGTTAGAATTTATTGTCGGCATGTTAAAGGAAACGTACCTGATTTCAGTTCGTTACAAATTTGCACTTTCATCAAAAATTGGCACTGGAATCACCGACTATTCCAGTAGGGGGCATATCTTTTGGCCTGGAAGCCAGTACCTTAGCAATGCACGTGCATGAATTTCTGGGGGGCGGGGCTTCTGAAGGAGCACTGAAGGCGTGTAGTTGCGGTGTTGTTGAATTCAAATAATAATAGTCGTTCAACGGTCGTCTTCTAGAATCGTACTCATTTCTGTTCAAACGGGGTAGCTGTGAACACAGGCTGGTGCACATCAACGCTCTGAGTGCCAGGTCTGCCCCCTTGTGATGAAACTACAGATGTATTGGTATGTAAGCATATTTCTACAATTGTATACAAATACTTTTTATAGGTTAATTGTCAGCAGGATATAAAAATTAAATAAATAAATACATAAATAATGTGCCATTTTGTTATTGCTTGTATAAACATATTTTGTCCTTAAAGTCAAAAACAATAACAAACATATCGGAACGGGAACAAAAATGACTCTGAAAAACCTGAAAAAAAAAAACGAATTTGGTAAAAAAAATAAAGCAGATGATCATGTCAGTCAGGTCCTAATCACATACTTTCAGACCCTTTCTGTATTCCCAGTCTTCCATTCTAGACTCTCCATTATTTATAAACACACACACAAAACACTGAATGGAACCCCGCAGATTCTTCTCCCCATACAGGACCCTTTCCCCTTGTGCGAGTCTGCTAAGCTAAATATATTGGCAACAAGTGTCCGGCTTAACCCCCACACACACAATCCTGAGCAAACACGTTCTAAGCACAGTAGATGCTCAGTGTTGATAGATCTTCTGTTTGCTCTCTTGCTCTGTGTCAACTTCTAAAGCAAGGAAGCACTCCAGATCAAACACACAGCCCCCCAACACACACACACACACACACACACACACACACACACACACACACACACACACACACACACACACACACAAACCAAGTAGCACACACTATCAGTCTGCCAGAATGGGGACCACTGAGTGTTTAACAGAGGCAAACCCACTCAGCCTTCCCAACGCATCCAGTGTCCAGACACCTTTTCTGATTAGTCAATTCAGCTCCACTTTAAGGTGCACCTCTACTGACACTGGCGTTCAACTGCACACACAGCTTGTATAATCTCTACAGAACAGCACTCCAAGGAGTCCAAGATCCCCACGTTGGACCACTGGGATGAGTTGGGACTGGCATTTATGATCCAGAACTGATTCTGATCTTACTAATATTCTTGAGACTGAATGCAATCAAATCCTCAGAGCAATGTTCTAAAATAGTAATGGAAAGAATCCCTATGTTGGATTAGAAGACCTTCCCCACAGCTCTGGGGAAAAGTACAGAAACAGCTGGGCTGCATTGAGGTCCCAGTGAGCATAGTGGCCTCCATCATCCGTAAACGGAAGAACTTTGGAACCACCAGGACTCTTCATAGAGCTGGCCGTCTGGCCAAACTTAGTGATCATGACAGAAGGTCTTTAGTCAGGGTGGTGGCCCTGAACCCACTAGTCAATCTGACAGAGCTCCAATGTTTCTCTGTGGAGAGAAGAGAACCTTCCAGAAGGACAACTATTTCTACAGCACTTCAACAATCAGGCATGTCCAGCAGAGCTGCCAGCCGGAAGCTACTACTCTGTAAAAGGCACATGGCAGCCAGTCTGGAGTTTTTTTTGGACTAAATGCCAAGAATCATGTCTGGAGGAAACCAGGCACTGCTCATCATCTCGCCAATACCATTCCTACAGTGAAGCATGGTGGTGGCAGCATCATGCTGTGGGGATGTTTTCCTGCAGACTAGTCAGGGTTGAGGGAAAGAAGACTGCAGCGATGTACAGGGACCTCCTTGATAATCTGCTGTAGAGCACTCTGGACCCAACCAGAGCCCAGACTTGAACCCGGTTGAATATCTCTGGAGATTTCTAAAACTGGCTGTTTGCTGATGCTCCCCATCCAATCTGATGGATGTTGAGAGGTTCTGTAAAGAAGAATGGAAGAAACTTCCCAAAAGCAGGTGCCAAGCTTGTAGCATCGTTCTCAAAAAGACTTGAGGCTGTAATTGCTGCTAAAGGTGCTTCAACAAAGTACCGAGTAGAGGCTGTGAACACGAATGTACATCATATATTTAGGATTTTTACTTTGATACATTTATAAAGACAAACGAACTTTTCTCACCTTTTCATGGCTGTAACATAAAAACAAAATGTGCAAAAAGTGAAGCGCTGTGATGCACTGTATGTTTTTGGGAACAAACATGCCAACCACCGGAGACACCCGAGGAACCATCTGTGATGCAGCATCTGCCTATCGACCACTCAAAACCACCATAGCAACCAATAGCAACAAAACTACCTGGAAGAGAGATACCGTAGTAACTACGTTGTACCACCCTAGAAACCACCTAGCAACAGCTGCTGCTAAGGGTCTGTATAAGTATCTGTATGGTCAGGCCTTAATACGTATATCAGTAACTCACTCTGCAGTGTGTTTGAGTTAAGGTAGAGTGCATTAGTGCTTGTTCTCTTTCTCTTTGCTGTGTGTGTGTGTGTGTGTGTGAAGGTGGAAGTAGCAGTGCCACTACTTGCTCTCTCTCTCTCTCTCTCTCTCTCTCTCTCTCTCTCTCTTTCGCTCTCTCTCTCTGCTGTGGATCAGGTAGCAGAGTTGCTTGGATTATGCTCTTTTAAGAAGGGATTAACCATGTTTCAGCGTTCAAGGCAAATTGCCCCAAGAAGACGTCTCTGGCTACAAAAAAGTTAAATTCTGAACCTAATCCTCCTCAAAGCTTCTTAACTCATCTCTCTCTCTCTGTCTCTCTCTCTCTCTCTCTCTCTCTGTCTCTCCCTCTTTCTCTCTTTCCTCTCCGCTTGTCAGTGAGTTTCGAGTGCCAGCATCTCTTTAAGACAATTCCTCCACCTCCTTTGCATTCGCTCTCTCTCCAACTTCGACAGTTCTAAGGCTCTCTCGCTCTCTCTCTCTCTCTCTCTCTCTCTCTCTCCGACGTGTGCTCAGGAGAAATTCTCTGTATTACGCCGATTGCACCCTAATGCTTGACAGTCAGACGTATAATGCCACAATACATATTCCTACACGCAGACAGAGAGCTGTGACACCACCGTCTGACAACACAACTCTCTTAAATCACCACCAAGATGAACTGAGTGTGACACTGCACGGAACAGACTGACAAGTGTGGTGTGGTGCGGTGTGTGTGTGTGTGTGTGTGCGTGCGTGCGTGCGTGCGTGTAGGGGTGTAAAAATGCCTTGATGTGTTCTGAAGGCACTGAATCCACTGCTCCAGTTCTGGAATGTTAGAAATGATTATGGTCAAATATAATAATATTCAACAAAGTAAGTTCAAGTTTTAATGCAAAATAAAAGTCCTGAGTGCTTTCCAAATGTAAACAAATAAATAATAATTAAGCATATAAACCAAACAAAAATCTGAATGTCTGTATCCCATGACCATCAAGATTCACCCTAGACAAATTAAATCAAATGCATACAGGAAATATGCAAAATGAATCAAAATATCTGACCTCTGAGTGGACAACAGTGTTAGTGCTGCATTAGTGCAACATGATTGTTTAGCAGACTTGAGAGTCATTGTGTAATTGTATAAAATGTGCATTTAGTGATTGTGTGAGTAAATAAAATCCCCAGAGTTCCTCTGCGTATTGCTTACACTGGTATTGGTGAACCTGGGTCTTTCACTCAGAGGGGAGGTCTCAAAACCAATCATCTGGTGTTCTGGACCAATCACAATCAAAGGGAGGTCTAAGAACACAAACAGGGGGAGGTCTCACAACGAATGATGTAGTGATCTGGACTAAGCACAGTTGAGAATGTCTCAGAACAATACAGTGATTTGGGCCAATGACAGTCAGTGGGAGGTCTCAAAACAAATACTATAGGGGAGTCAGAAAGTCACAACTAATGATGTTGGACCCATTGCACTGAATCAGAGGTCACAGTAGCGATGTAATGACTGTGATTGGTCCAGGAGGTCTGAACCAAACACAGTTAGGAGATCCCAGTCAGGGGGACGTCTCAAAACAAATAAAACCAATCAGGGTCTTTAAAAAAATTACTTGGTGATTTTGACCAATTACAGTCAGGAGGTCTCAAAACAAATGATGAAATGTTTTGGACCAATCAAAGTTATGAGGCTGAAATGTGACTTGATCCGATTGTGGCTGGGGGAGGTCGAGAACAATGTTGTTTTACTTCAAAATGTGGTTTTCGATGGAGGTACGCTGGTTCATGTAGACCCTAGTTATTTGAGTCCAAGGGTTGAAGTGACAGAAACCAGGAGAAAACAACAGCTTGTGCTGAAACGATGTGAACACAGGAATGTCTGGATCAATCACAGTGAGGGGAGGTCCTGGAACACATGGCAATATGGTCTCCACCAATAGCAGTCAGGGGGAGGCTGCAGTCACTTGAGTCTTAGGGTTCAAGTGATGGAAGCCTAGAAGAAAAGCACAGCCACAGCTTTGTATGTGTGTGTGTGTGTGGGGGGGGGTGTATCTATGGCTCTGCCATATGGAGAAGGGCAGATGTCTTTATTTTATTCAGCTGATAAGGACACAGGTGGTGGGGCAACATGGGAGATGTAGGCGGAGCTTTGTCAGCTTTTGCGGGTGGAGGATTAGAAGTGTGAAGGAGACTTGGGAGAAAGCAGTGTGAGTGTGGAACGGAGGCTGGGCTTCAGGAGTGTGAGTGTGTGATGCAATTGGAGGTTTAGAAGTGTGAATGGGTGAGTGTGAAATGAAGACGCCCTTAGGGGCGGAGCCTAAGATGTGTGTAGTAAGGGATGAGAAGCTTTAGATGTGTTTGTGAATTGTGGAAACAAGGGGTTAGCAGTGTGGCCTGGAGGCGGAGCTTGAGCTGTGTGGGCTCGAGGTGGAGCTTCAGCAGTGTGCGTGGGTGGAGGTTCACAAATATAGTATGAAGGTGAGGCTTCCGTAGTGTAAACAGGGTAAGGTAGAGCTTTGGCAGTGTGAGTGGGGATTAAGGCGGAGCTTCAGCTATCTCCAGGTAGGAGGTGAAACTTCAGCAGTGTGAGTGGGGTGGAGGTCCAGAAATGCAAACGGAGCTTCAGCAGTTGTTAGTTGGAGATGATGGGCTACTTTCCAGTATCAGCAACACCACATTCTCCTCAATTCACAGTCTCACTGTACAGTTTCACCAGCTTTAACTAGAGCGTTCTCTAGTAGGTGGGGCTTATGTAAATTTTGAGGGTGTGAAAGTGGAGACTGTGATGTAACTTCCTGTTACTGTGTTTGTCCTTTTGTTCTGAACTCTCATTATTTAACTGTGACAACATTAACACCGTTAACACAACATTAACAACAGTTTCTCATTCTAGGATGTGCTGAAGTTATAGGAAGGTGTTTGGTGGCTGATCTGGAGACAGTGATGGTGTTTGAGTGGCTGATCTGGAGACAGTGCTGGTGTTCAGGTGGCTGATCTGGAGACAGTGCTGGTGTTTGGGTGGCTGATCTGGAGACAGTGCTGGTGTTTGGGTGGCTGATCTGGAGACAGTGACGTTGTTTGGGTGGCTGATCTGGAGACAGTGACGGTGTTTGGGGGGCTAATCTGGAGACAGTGACGGTGTTTGGGGGGCTGATCTGGAGACAGTGCTGGTGTTTGAGTGGCTGATCTGGAGACAGTGATGGTGTTTGAGTGGCTGATCTGGAGACAGTGATGGTGTTTGAATACTGAGACACAAAGAACAGACGGAGTTTCTCCCTCTGCCCTTTTCCCCCTGCAGCTCCACTCACATCAGAATAAAGACTGGAGCTCATCTCCAACATGTTCTCTACCAGCTCTCCAACTCCTGAGGTAACACACACACACACACACACACACCCCTGTCTTGTGGCTGCCATTTATTTAGGCAGGAAGGTGCTGTGGGCCACGGTATCTATGGAAACACAGAGTGGCTGAGCCAGCCAAAGTTTCTCTCTCTCTCTCTCTCTCTCACACACACACACACACACACACACACACACACACACACACACACACACACATGAACTATCCTCCCGGAAGACTGAGAGAGAGAGAAAAGATGAACAAATGGTTTAAGATAGAGGAAAGAAGGATGTAATGAACAGGAAATGGAGAGAGGGAGGTAAAGAGAAAGAGGAAAGCAGAAGAGTGCAAGAAATAAAGAGAGAGAGAGAGAGAGACAGAGAGAGAGAGAGAGAGAAAGAAAAATGGGGAGAGTGTGGCGATGAAAAGAAAAAGAAGAGGGAGAGATAAACAAGCCAGAGAGAAAGGTAATGAAAGGGAGAGAGAATGGATAGAACATAAGTAAACATGAATGTGAAAGATGAGAGAGGATGAGAGAGAGAAGTAAACAAGTAAAGGGAAAGTAGAGGAGGTATAGAGAGAGCAGAGAGTGTAAGATGTGACGATGGAGGTAAAGAACGAGAAGTGGAGGAAAGAGTACTGAGAAAACAACAGCGATGGAAAAAAAGAGTGAAAACAGAGAAAGAGTAAGAAAGACAAGGTTCATGAGAGAAGGGAAGTGTATATAGAGAGAAAGAGCAGTGAGAAAGATGCACAATACAGGTGAGGGAGAGTGGGAAAAATAGAGAGAGAGGGAGAGAGGGGAGACAATACAGGTAAATAGAGAGAGCGAGAGAGCAAGAGAGATGGGGACAGTGAGACAGCGAGAGAGAGAGAGAGAGGGGCATCATTCTGTATTCTGTAGTGAGGCTCGGCATTGGTTTCATAGCAGTCTGCCAGTAACAGCAACATTGTCCCTGCATACTAAACACACCACTGTCATCCAAGCCTGGCCGAGTGAGCAACACGCACACGCACACACACACACACACACACACACACACACACACACACACACACACACTTCAAACTACAGTGCAGGCCAATTTTACTGCCGCACTATGGCCACAAGTGCGCACACACACGCACACACACACCGAGCCAGTTTGATACACCAGCATGTCTTAGTATATAGAGACTGAAGACACACACGCCAAGCAGACACCCTCTGAAACCTTCTTTTTCCTGGGTACCATATGCCTCTGTGTATGCAGAAAACACGCACACACACACACACACACACAAACACACACACACACACACACACACACACACACACACACACACACACACACACACCCCTCTCTCTCTCCCTCTCTGTCCTTTTTCCTTTCCCAGTCCCTGCGCTGCCATGATCCACGTGGTCTCTCCATCTGTCAGTGTGAGAGTGTGGACAAAGAGGAGTGTGTGCAGCAGAGGACACTTACACACCCCCAGTGCAGCCCGGCCAGCAGGTCACATATGCACCAGTGCTGCTCCACGCAGCCACTTCATCAGTGTGTTCACCTCATCCAAATCCAGCACGGGCTTCTTATATCAGTTATAATAAAGCTTTTATTACACGTTAATCAGAAACACGTCGCTCTAAAACACCCTGAACACCGTGGCCATTAACTCGGCTGTGTTTACGATGTGTGCAGCGGGGAGTTGGCTTTACAAACATGCGATATCCCCGCTCACTTCTTTTATGAGTAGTTTCCATACGTTCTCATGTGAAGCCGCACTGTGTGAGAAATGACATTGCTCCTGGGCTCCCTCTAGAGTTGGGAAGTGCAAGTTACACTTTGAGCCACCTCTAAAAGACACACTATACACATGCATTTCTGGACAAGCTGAGAGATACAGAACTGCCACCGAAAGTGAAAGAAACACGTGGACTGATGTGGTAGAGTAATATTACAGGATTTGATTACACATCGTGCAGTACGCACTGGACTTGCCGACTGGGTCCAGAAGTGGGAGATGTTTTCTGTAGGGAGGGAAGGTCAGCAGAAAGAGGGAAATTTAGATTTAGGCTGGCTGAAATCAGGCATGCCTTTGTGTACATAACGAGAAAAGCACTCATCTTCTTGTCCTATGGACAAAGAAACTAGAAGGGCCAGAAGAAAGTAGGTGCATGAAATCCCCAAGTTCTTGCTCCATCGACTAAGATTTCATGATGACCGGTTCTGGAGGTATTTCAGGCCAAACTAGCAGCATTTTTTTTTTTCTTTGGGGGCCTTAGACATGGAGGAGAACAAAACCCCAGTGGTCACTCTGACAGAGATCCAACGTTCCTCTGTGGAGATGGTAGAAACTTCCAGAAGGACAACCATTTTTCTGCAGCCCTCCACCAATCTGGCCTATATTGTAGCGTGGCCAGACGGAATCCACTCCCCAGTAAAAGGCACAGGACAGCCCATCTGACGTTTGCCAAAAGGCACTTAAAGGCCTCTCAGACCATGTGAAATAAAAAGATTGACCGTTTCGGACTGAATGCCAAACATCACGTTTGGAGGAAACCAGGCACTGCTCATCACCTATCCAATACCATTCCTACAGTGAAGCATGGTGGTGGCAGCATCATGTTTTTCTGATATTCTTCTGCAGCAGAGACTGGGAGACTATTCAGGTTGGAGGGGAAGTTGACTGCAGAGATGTACAGAGACATCCTTGAAGATAACCTGCTCCAGAGAGCTCTGGAGCTCAGAC
>CM067506.1:32106068-32127223 GCA_034509495.1 Acestrorhynchus altus
CTCCAGAGTGCATTCGGAACCAGACCGAGACCCGTTTAAGTCCACTTCTGAGTGTGACCTGCCCACGTGAATTTCACCAGGCGTGAAAATGGACCGGAGTTCAGTTAGCCAGACTTAAAAGCAGCCAGTGGTGAAAACAGCCCAAAGCTAGTCATATACTCACGGTTATCTATGCGAATGCGCACTGGATGCAGCGCAAATCCTGCATGCGTTTGTCACGACAGTTGTGCACAATGTGACGTGTATGTGAGGTGTGTGTGAACAGGGTGAGAATTAGGATTAGGATTGAGTTGAGGTTAAGATTAGGATTAATGGTTAGGTTGAGGATCAGGGTGAGGGTTAGGTTTAGGATTCAGTTTGATTTGAGACTAAATGTAGGGTGAGGATCAGATTTAAGGTTAGGTTTAGGATTAGGACAAGGGAAAGAGTTAGATTATTGAGGTCAAGTTCTGAACGAATGTGAATTTTATTAAAGGCTTTAATATACACTGAAATTCTGAAATCGAGGGCGTTTAAAAGACTTTATCCTGCTTTTGTTGGAGGAACCGTCTCCGTTCCCCTGCGAAGGCTTTCTAATCTGATTGCATTCAGCTACCTACATTAGTGAGGTCGGGACGTTGGGTGATCACCACCCCACCTCATTCTCAGAAGTACTGAATGGAGCACCACAGTTCCACTGCTCCACAGCTCAATGCTGGGGGGCTTTAAACCCCTCCAGCCCACGCCTGGCATTGGGCATGGTGCCAAGAATTGGCACTACTTAGCCAGTCTTTGTTTTCCAGCTGGAGGAAATCAAAGATCTCAGGATTTGAGGGTGTGGCCTAAAGAGTTCCAATAAGTATATCAGGTAGGGGTCACACACCCTCTAAAGAAACCCAAAGGTACTAGACTTTACCTTTCAGGGGACAAACACTGTATCTTTGTTCAGGGTATGGAATTAGGCTACGCACAGTGAGCTATAGAGAACCCTTTGTGAACGGTTCTAAAAGGAAGCATCTCCAAAAGCTTTTCATTGTTTTAAGCACTCAAATGTCATGGTTCCATTTAGAACCACCAGCTTCCACCACAGAATGGCTGAACACCAGTATGCAGATTGTTTTGCACCTTTACGCCTGCACAGTACCCCTTTTAACAGACAGTGTGGAGCAATAATACACAAAGATTCAAGAACGAGTGGCATGTTCACGCCAGTGTAGAGGAACGACAAGAAGAGAGGCCGAATAAGAGCAGGAATCATTTTCTTTTGTCTCCTCCGATTTCTCTCAGTGTCTCTTCCCCATACTCCCTGTAGAGCTTCCACCTCCTTCCACACTTTTCTCACAATCCATTTATCTCTCTCACTTACAGTCTGCTTCCCTGCCCCGTTTTCCTGCTCTTCTTCCTCGCTTATTTCTTCCTCCTTTCCATTTTCTTTTCCCTCTCTCACTCTATTTCTCTTTCCCCTTCTCTGCTGCATTTTCCTCACGACTGCCGCAAAGGACCAGCCGTCATAAATCTGCTCCTTTATTGCAGCCGAGTAGAGAGGGAACAAGAGAGCGAGAGAGAGAGAGAGAGAGAGAGAGAGAGAAAATGAGAGAGGGAGGGAGAGGGAGAGGGAGGAGGAGAATGAAGAAAAGGAGAAATGAGAGATGGAAGAGAGAGAGAAAGGGGGTGGAGGAATATCTAATCACTGAGCGTGAGACACGGACCCTGATGAACAGATGAAGAGGGGAGGCGAATGTAGCAGAGGAAGGAAAGTGGAGGGAGCGAGCGAGAGAGAGAGAGAGAGGGGGAGAGAGAGCGCGATAGAGAGAGAGAGACACACACAAAGAGGGGGGAGGAGGACTGGAGAGACCGGGGACATCATTAACGAGCATAATTTACAGGTCAGGCACTAGAGAACTCGGACCGGAGAGGGGAAAAAAAAAAAAAACACACATACACACCATTCCTTTGCACAATCAGGCAAGATCATCTAGTGCATCACTGCCTGACAAAGAGGCGTCTTGAAGGAGACGTTCTAGATTGAGTGATCGCCTCTATCGCCACGTTTCAAACCCCTCGTTAGGTTTAGATCACTACAGCCACGTGCTTAAAATCATTAAGCCTGCAGACGTGACATTCCAACGATTAGTAATGGAGACTCGAAAATCCTCTCATCCCTCTGACAGATGAGGTGGAGAGGCATCCTTTCTTCGGTGAGATAGATAGAGGCAGAGAGCGGAGGATTTTGGCAGCCACAGGGACACCGGGGGCTGCCGCATAGACATTAATATATTAGAGAGTGTCGATTTCCTATTCCGAGAGCTAGCTGTTGCTGGGGCAACGGCCACCATTACTGGCCCACTGCACAACACAGACATAAAATATAGAATTATGGGTGAGCAGGGTTTTAGAATGGAATTATGGGCAAGTTGGACTCCAGTGAGTCTCTGGGCGAACAGTCAAAAGCGGAGGTGCCATCTTGCCTTGATCTTTCTCAGCCCGTTTTAGTGGGAACGGCAGCAACAAAATGGAGGGCAAGATTCGGCGTAAATTGGCTCCTCATAACGAACAACACCTACCACAGCGTGCAACTGAGTGCTTCAGTGGGTGACCACCATCTTCTTCCTTTCAAAAAGGGCACGTCAGCAGAGCTCTTCAGAAGGTCATTAACCTGTGATTCCGAACCTTGGTTCAGGAATACCCCAGTCCTGAAGTGGCAGGCTCATTAACAGTGTCTTACGTAGAATCATTAGCCTGCTAAAGACGCCGAGCGAGTCAATAAACAAGTGAGTTACATGCGAGGACCATGAGGAGCTTTACATCTCAAAAGCCTGACTTGATATGGGTGAGTTACAGCAGGGAAAACGCAGAGAAGGCATCGGTACTCCAGGAACAAAGTTGGGCACTACTACCACGACGGACTGGAGTAATCCTTTGCCAAGCAATAATGTGAATGATCATCCTCGTCTTTCAAACCAGACATTTGCATGTCCCTACAACCCCCAGTCTTAGCCAGTCCCATAGCACTAACAAACAATAAACCAGCATCTTACCTGGGCATGTTGCTGCATTGCACTGTATGGCAAACCCTGACTGAGCACCTTCTGCTTCATCATCATCATTCTCTTCTGCTCTTCAGTCAGATGTGCCGTCTGGCCAGGTATTGGACCTTGGGCAGGGGGTGGCCCTCCACCCTGTCCCCCTGCTCCTTGCATGTACGGCAACATGGGATTTTTGGCCTGGTTGGCCATGGGCGGGGTCATTCGCTGACTCATGTGGTCCACACCGCTGAAATGACTCAATGGTTTGGTGTTGCTGTACGAGAGCTGTTTGTTCAGGGCATTCTGTGCGGCCAGGTTGGCAGATTGCTGCTGTTGCTGCTGTTGTTGCTGCTGTTGCTGCTGCTGCTGGTTCAACATGTTCATGTGGTTCTGAGAGAGGTAGTTGTTCATGCCAGGTTTGGGCACCATTGAGCTGGGGGCATTGAAGGCTTGTGGGTACATCATGGGACTATTTGGCTTGTCAGGATTGAAAGGTCCTCCATACGGGCTTGTGGGTGCCCCTGCAGGGGACCAGCTAGCAGCCTGTGACTGTTGTTTCTGCTGGATGAGCTTGGCACGTTGCTGTTGCTGTGCTGCCATCTGCTTTAGCTGTTCAGCTGGCGAAAGTTCAGTGGTTGGTGGAACAGGTACAGGAACTGGTCCACTTCCCCCTCCTGGTCCAGGACCTCCTGGAGCTACTGGTGTTGACCCTGTGGGACCTACACCGGGACCCGGATTCATCATAAAACCATTTCCAGGTCTGGAGGCTTGTGTCTGGGCCTGGGTAGGAGTTTGTGGTGAACGGGCAACGCAGTTGGCAGGGGACCCTGATGCCATTGCAACTGCCGGCGACTGCTGCAAAGGTTGTTGTGGTGGTGTGCCATTGGCAGCAGTGGCAAATGGTGGCCCAGATGATGCTGGCCGGACCTGCGGTGAACCCATGGACATCTGTCCACTTTGTGTTTGTGGTGGGTTATTGGGCGCTGAGGCAACTGGAGGAGGTGCAGGCTCTTGCGGATGCTGGGTTTGCTCCGTCGTGGGACGTGCAAAGTCACCAACATCCTTCTTCTCCTCAAAGTCCTCATTGAAGAGGTCATGCATGTCATCTTCAGGAACTGTGTTGGCCAGCTCATCAATCAGCTCCTGCCACTCCTGATCATTTAGGTTAATGTCAGAGAACAACTTGTTCTGATTGGACAACGATGTGTCTGAAGATTCTATTCCACTTGGATCGTCCAAAGGTTCCTGCTTCATATCTTTTAGAAGGCTGAAGCCGTCTTCTAGATCCAATGACCCGTTCAATTTAATGTCCGGCATTCCGCCGTTCTTGCCTAAATCCTCTGTCCGCCCTGTAATATGGTTGTTTCCAGCATTACCGTTACCAATTGCATTATTAGATGTTGCATTGTTTCCTGTAGGCAATGTGGGCTTGATGTCCATTTGGTGAAGTGGAGAGATAGGGGGAACACTGTTTGGCAAAGTGCCCAGAGAGTCCAGTCCACTGTTCCCCTCTTTACGCAACCTCTTTGTGGTGGGGGAGTAGTTTCCGTCACAGATCCCATTCTGGTCACCATTCAGTGGAGATCTCGCACTGTCCAATTTCCTCTTCACTGTTTCCTGGAGCTGGAAGAGATGGAAAGTGAGGGAGAGAATTAAGTATAAGCCTATCTTAAGACAACCAATTCAAATTAGAGACACTTTTCAGGAATTGCACAATGAACTCATCCGTGGCGGTGAACACACACTTACACCCACTCAGGATGGTGGGCAGCTACATCAAGTCTCAAGGAGTAATTGGGAGTTAGGTGCTTTGCACAAGCACCGTTCCATCATCACACCCTCAGTTCTTGCAGGTCCAGAATCAGCATCGAATCGCAAGCCTCAGGTCTGCTTCTCTAACATTTAGGCCACAGCTGGCCCGTGACAAAGCCTTGGCCATAGGTGCACACTGACTCCTGACGCTCTCAGAGGGTTTGGGTTGTTATGACTAAACATGACCTCAGAGATCCTCAAAACCCAATTGAAGAAGATGTTCTTTCACCATCGGCTGCTAAATTCTAATTGATTTTGACATTTAGAGTCGAACAAAGGTATACTCCCTGCCTTGTATAAAGTGCCTTCAATTCCCATAATTCCATTGGCTGAGAGTTCCATAATCTGTGCAGATGCTTGGGTTTAAAGAAAGGCCTCTTGAGAGGTAATTACACTCCCATTCAAAGCAGTTAACTGCTCTAAGCATTATGGGGAGGTCTATCTAAACGGAACTGCTCTTTTAGCAGCACACAATCCTCTGTCACTAAACCAACATCTCTCTCTCTCTCTCTCTCTCACACAGACACACACACGTGCACACGCTCAACATCTGCCTTTCCTTACACTAGTCAGAAGGAGGATCACTCATAGAAAACAACGTGATAACATACCCCAGTTAGAGCTTAATCATTATCATGAGAGCGAGAATGAGCGAGAGAGAGAGAGAGAGAGAGAATATGAGAGAGAGCGAGAGAGAGAGAGAGAGAGAGAGAGAGAGAGAGAGAGAGAGAGAATATGAGAGCGAGAGAGAGAATATGAGAGCGAGAGAGAGAGAGAATCAGGTGTAAAATGGAATGGCAGTTGAAAAAGCTTCATTGTTCACACATGGGCAAGTCCCTATCACACTCGTGTTCCCCTGCTTAATTTGTCTCAGCCATTAAGTTCTGTCTAAGCCACCCATCACAAGCATGTCAGAAAGACACACTAAGGTAACACGCACACACACACACACACACACGAAAAACTATTTTAAAAATGTAACATTTCTGAACTTATTTTTAAAAAAGTCCTTTAAAAGAAACCAGACCAACATTTTAATAATGAATTTATTAAAATGTTACTTCTCTAGCTGATGTTTACAGATGTTAACTTCTCTAGCTGATGTTTACAGATGCTAACTTCTCTAGCTGATGTTTACAGATGCTAACTTCTCTAGCTGATGTTTACAGATGTTATTTATAATGATGTTTGGATATTGCTTCTCTAGCTGATGTTTACAGATGTTAACTTCTCTAGCTGATGTTTACAGATGCTAACTTCTCTAGCTGATGTTTACAGATGCTAACTTTTCTAGCTGATGTTTACAGATGCTAACTTTTCACAACTGATGTTTACAGATGTTTGCTATAGCTGATGTTTACAGATGTTTACTTCTCTGTGATGTTTGAATGTTTACTTATAGCTGATGTTTGATTATTCTTCTCTAGCTGATGTTTACAGATGTTTGCTACTCTGTGATGTTTACAATTATAACTTCCTAGCTGATCATTTCAGATCTCTTCCCTAGCTGATGTTTACAGTGCTAACTTCCTATTGCTGTTGCAGATGTTAACTACTCTAGCTGCTGTTTACAGATGTTTACTTCTCTAGCTGAAATTTACAGATGTTAACTTCTCTAGCTGATGTTTACAGATGTTAACTTCTCTATCTGATATTTACAGATGTTAACCTCTAGCTGATGTTTACAGTTATACTATCAGCTGATGTTTGCAAGATGCAACTTCTAACAGTCTTTACGATGCTAACTTCTAGCTGATGTTTGCAGATGCTAACATCCTAGCTGATGTTGCAGATGTTAACTTCCTAGCTGATATTTACAAATGCTAACTGCTGATGTTTGCAGATTATAACTATAGCTGATGTTTACAGATGTAACTTCTCGCTGATGTTTACAGATGTGCTAGCTGATGACACAGATGCTAACTACAACTGATGTTTACAGATTATAACTTCTAGCTGATGTTTGCAGATGCTATCTGTGATCTTTTTTAGCAGATATTTACTTCCCTATTTCAGTGTTTTACAGATCTTCTTCTATAAGCTGATGTTTACAGATGTGCTTCCTGCTGATGTTTACAGATGTTAACTTCTAGCTGATGTTTGCTGATTTTTACTTCCTGCTGATGTTTACATTTATTTAACTCGCTTTAGTTGATGTAATTTGTGTGTTTTGTTTGACAGACTTTGAAAGGAAGGGCATCATTGGTTTGAGAAAAGGATGATTATTTCAACAAACTGCCCTCGATCTACCCCGAGACTGAAACTGGGGCCATATCAAGAAATCCAGCTTGGACATCAGCTTTGGCTACCTGTGAGTGCAAGTCTACCAGGTTAGCTGCAACTATGGAGTGGGCAAATGTACCACAGAATGTCATACAGAACCTGTCCACCAACTCCTTCAGTGCTTTCTGTCAGTGGTGTGCATTATATGGCACTGACACGTCATGTACATATCTGCTGATTCAATACATACACATTTATAGGGTGCCCTATTTACCTGGCATCAAATTAACCAACACCACCAGGCCTCATTTTATTAGAGTGTACCATCACCCAGAATGAGCATCTCAACAATTACACAGCAGCTCTCCTCTAGATAAACTGTACGTGCTAATTTAAGCACGTTGTGCAGGATTCTTGGTTCTCCAGACATCTTTGTAGTTGCTGGTAGACCTGCTCTATTAGCCTGACGACATGGCAGAGAACTATGGCAACAAATGTTGATGTGTAAGAAATGACAGATGTCTTCTCAGGGGAGATGGCTGAGGAAAAGAAAAAACAGCTGAAAAAGAAGTATTAAAAGAAGGAGGTGGCGCCCCTCAGTCTCTTTACTCACCTCATCCCTCGTTCATTTGTGCTAGCCAGCTCTCACAGTGAACACATTTTATGCCGCGTTAATTACAGAGGTGAAGGAAGTGTGTGTATGTGTGCGGGGAAAGCACAAAATGTGTGCTAACAGTTCGTCCTGGGGTATGTCTTTGTGCATATGCACTTGCTCTGTGTGTGTGTGTGTGTGTGTGCGCGCGCGCATGCACATATGTGGCGATTAGTTACAGAACGGCGACAAACGTACGAACATCAGTGACAAATTTCACTCATACTCAACCAATATACCCACCCACCCTCTTTCATCCCTGCAGACCTGTGAAGAACAGGGAGAGAGAAGAGAGAGAGGCGAGAGAGAGAGATAGATAGAAAGAGAGAGAGAGAGAGAGAGAGAGAGAGAGAGAAAGAGAGAGAGAGAGGGTGTGTGTGTGTGTGTAATGTGTGTGTGTGTGTTCAGAAGAAACCCCACGCGCCACTCCCAGTGAAACATACTTAAATAAAATTCTGAAATAACGAGATTCATGGATCTTCTCTCCAGCTTTTCCTCCGAGGCAACATGTCTGCTCTCCCCCCACCTCTCTCTGTCTCTGTCTCTCTCTCTCTCTCTCTCTCTCTCTCTCTCTCTCTCTCTCTCTCTCTCTCTCTCTCTGCCACTGGAAGCACATGAAGAGTGAGATCATGGTGAGAAACAAAGAAGATTTGTGTTTACTAAAAAAAGAGGAAAAGAGATCAACAGATAAAATAAGCCTTTTAGCCTTCTGCTGCTCTCTCTCTCTCTCTCTCTCTCTTTCATATTATTAATCTACTCTCTTTTTGAACCCTTCTCTCTCATTTGCAGGTGTGTGTGTGTGTGTGTGTGCGTGCGTGTGTGTGCGCGTGCATGTGTGTGCAGAGCGTGTCAGTGCGGATGGACTAGTCGCCTTTCCTGTCGCCGTGCTGTGGCTCTGGGAGGGGAGGGTTGCCATGGCAACTGTCGGCACGACGCCTGTCGATATTCGTGCCGCTCATCATGCCATAAAGACGATTAGGCTGTCTGTCAGTCACACACACACACACACACACACACACACACACATACACACACACACACACACACAACACACAAATACACAGGCATGACAGAGAGAAAGAGCAACGGAGGAAAATAGGGACAGAAACAAGGGATGAAAGTGGAAAGGAGTTAGACGAGAAAGTAACTGGAGATATCTTGAGAGACAGAAGAAATAGAATAAGTGATCAGAGAGAACTTGAGTATCACAGACAGAGAGAAATAAAGGCAGGAAGAGAAAGTGAGAAAAGAAAAAGGGACAGTCTGACAGAAGGGGATGAGAGAGAGAGCAAGATGAGGAAAGTATATATATAGACAGAGGAAACACGGATTAAGAGAAGCAGGAGCTACTGAGACAAAAGTGAGACAGAGAAATTCTGAATGTTTATATGTATATCATGAAATTCCTGCTGGAAATCTTGAGAAAGATGTTTTGCTGCAATTTTAGTTATTTTTTTATTTGTATTAATTAGATTGACAAGAATATTCATAATGTTTACAGTACTTGGTTTCAAGACTCGTATAATGAAATTAGAACTCGGGAAGCCCCTCCCTCATATGTCCATATCCATGATTTTCCATGATGATCAGCTGAAATAGCTCTAAACACAGCCTAACAAACACACAGTATAATACACTGCAGTGAATTATCAAAATGATTGGAGGAAGAAGAACTGTGCTTAAACAACTAACATCCACCTACTCCCACCTCCTGAAGAGAACTTCAGTGTCTGTAGGTTGAAGGACCGTTCCCATGCTGCTCATTATGTTATGGAGAACCAACACCAGAACATCCTTACCCAGCAAAAGGGTTCAGTTCTGAAGCTCTGGTGAAAACTCAGGTGCTCAAGAATAGCTCTATAGCAACCCAACGTGTCTACTCAGCTGCTTCATAGCCAAGGCAGGTTCTGTTTTTGGTTTCTCCTCCCAAAAATGGTGAAAGCAGATGGACCTTTGGTGGATGTTTCGTTATCTCCTTTAACCACAGAAGCAGGTCCTCATCTTTGGAATGTGGTGGACAATATACACACAAAAGAAACAAAGTCTTCAAAGCAAGGTGTGACAAAATATGGCATAAGATATATTCAGCTGTGACCATGTGGTCAATAACCTAGTACCGTGTCTGTCTTCCCTTCAGAACTAGATAGAATGTTCCAGAACGGTAGATCAGCAGTCTGGACCTAGAGTGTCTCACAGTGTTCAGCCATGCAGGATATCAGAACTGGATCACTCGATAATTGATGACAGATCATGTTCTAATACTGTTCAATATAATAAGGCATGTTATGATATGTATGTCATATCTATAGATTACTCTGATCCTGAGATATGGCTGAATACCCAGCATGTATTTCTGCCTGCACATAGCAGCCAATGGTCTGTACAGTGTTATTTTGCAGCATGCACTGTCATGCATGAAGATGATCTTGCTACAGAAGGCATGGTTCTCATTTTTGTACCATAGAAGAAACTGAGATCATTTTCACACTGGGGACTAAAGGGCCTACCAGCTCTCTCCATGATTCATTTAAAGCAAGACTCACCACCATCTTGCTGGGACATGATGGCAACCATCCACTACTCTATCCATCTGGATCAGGTTATGGCATTCAAGAGTAAACAAGACTGTTTAAATTAGCCTTCATGGAAGTTTGGGCCCATTGCAACCGTTTCTGTTTGTCTGTATTGGTGAGGGAGCGTGCGTGGTTTATGCACAACTTAGTAGCCTCTGGAGGAACCTACACCTCGAGGTTCTTGGGACTCCAGAGGCATAGCTCAATTATCTGTTTGCTGCTTTGTAACAGCATTTGTATTTTAATCTGATGAATTTGTCTGTCAAAACCTTCCTCATTAGGCTTAATCTGAACAAACCCATCTATCTATACAAATCAGCCAAAGATCTCTTCACAGTCTCTACGATGATCACACGTTTTGTGAAAAATCTAGCGTTTTACAATGTTTGTCCAAGATGTTGTAATTTTTGAAGCTTTTCAGCAGCAGAGATCCTTTATCTTTCCCATATTTCTTGAAACCTTTGTCCTGCTTCATAATGTAGAACATCCTTTTAAGTAGTTTCCCTTTAATTGGGCTCACCTGGTCTGAGAAGAATTTCAGCCCTTAGACACAATTCCATCCATGAATTGGTTGAAAAACAAAAAATGAATCTTTATGACACAAATCCAATTTTTAATGTTGTGCTATTGTATGTAATCTTAACATCCCAGTTTGTTGGTCCTAGAAAGGGCAAGAGAGACAAAGAAAAAGAGGGAAGGAGCCAGAGAGACAAAAAAAATGGAAGGAAAACAGTGAGATTGAGAGACAGAGGGAATAATAGAAGGAGTGGAGAGAAAAAGAAGGAAAGAAAGAGAGAGAGAGAGACAGAAAATGAGGAAAATGAAAAAGGAGCAATGTTAAAGAGAAAGGTAGGAAAAATTAAAGTAAAAATAGAAAGATTGCACAAGAGAAATAGAAAGGAGAAAGAGAGAGAGAAAGAAAGAGGAGGAAACAGGTGAGAGAAGAAATAAATGAGGACAGACAGAAGAGGACAGAATAAGAGGGGAGGAGACAGAGCGTTGAGCGAGAGACAAGAGCACACGAGAGCGCGAAGGCGCCGTGACAGTGCTGCTGGAGTGGTAGTGCTGTAGTGAGGAGATGATCTGTTTACCCTGAACCACTTTTATCTCCTCAAAGCCTGACATCATCAAACCTCTCAAACGACTGAGCGCTAAACCCATTCATTATGATGTGTGCCAGCTCCTGTGGACCACACACACACACACACACACACACACACTCTCTGGACATGCAGCCACCAGCACAGAACTGCAGCCTGCCTGCAGCAGCAGCAGCATGAAGAGAACAGTGTAGTGGATTACTACAGAGTAAATAACCTACAGGGAGGGAGGGGGAAAGAGAGAAACGGTAGATGGTAAATGAGAATGACAATGTGCATGTGCGAGTGTGTGTGTGTGTGTGTGTGTTTGTTTTTCTTTTTTTAACATCTATTAAAGTCTTCAGTAGCTCACACAAACAGTCTTGCTCTCTGCACTGCTCCAGTGTGGAAGAACACACAAGGAGGGAGGGAGAGCGCGAGAGGTAGGGACAGAGAATGCGAGAGAGAGGAATAAAAAGGAGGGAGGGAAAGACAGAAGAGTGCTTGAGACAGATGTAAGGCTTTCGTGTGCCTGGAGGAGTAGAGAGCGTGAGAGAGAGAGAGAGAGAGAGAGAGAGAGAGAGAGAGAGAGAGAGAGAGAGAGAGTAAGCTAGAAAGAAAGAGAGAGTGTGCGAGAGAACCACCAAGGTGCTGTTGTTATAGCAACCTCCTGATCCTGAGGCCCCTCCCCCCTCCTCCTGGGCTCAGTGCAGTGGACACTTCTACCAATAACCTCCCCTCCCTCTCTATCCCTCTCTCTCTCTCTTTCCGTCTGTCTCCTCTACTCCCTCTCTTTCTCTCACTACCCATCCTTCCTCCCACCGCTCCTCTTCTCCATCTCTTTTGTGTGTGTGTGTGTGTGTGTGTGTGTGTGTGTGTGTGTGTGTGTGTGTGATGTCTCTCCCTCGCTGTGTGAGACAGCAGGCTCACCGCCGTCTCTCCACTGTAGTGTTCTGGCACCAGGAAAAAAGAGAAGACAATCCATACAGACACAAAAGACCAGAAGATTCCTGTTTCAAAATATGAACCTATTGACTCTTCATCCCCGATTTCACCCCCCCTCTTTCTCTCACTCACACACACACACACACACACACACTCTCTGCAGGCCACACATGGCAATTAATGGAAGGAAGGGTTCACTCGAACACAATGTGCCGTTATCGTCCAACCAGAGACGCATGGATAGAGGCGACATGGATCCAATACCGGACAATGTTTATTCTGCAACGAGCTCGTCTTAACCGACACTCCACTTAAGGCAACATTACATCGCAATTTTACCTCAAAATGAGCTTAAAAATCATGCCGGAGCACCACTGACTCCAGTTTAGATTAGCACAGGCTGAATCCTCTCTCTGGAATTATACCAGAACTTATAGCAACGCAGAACCTGTAGCAGTTACATTCCCAGATGTAACTCAACCCTTCCAGAAAAAATAACCTGTACAACTCAAGCCGTCAATCATTTGTCCTGGTTATTGCAAACCTATATGTTAACAGATTTGAATATCAGCACTAGTAAAGTAGTGTCTAACCTCCAATAGATATCAGTGCTGGGTAATATATCGATATTTATATCTATATCGAGGTATAAACCGAGCCGGTTACGGGCTGAGGTCATTTCGTTTACATAGGGTTCTACAGTTTTTAGATTGACAAATGATTCGTTCTGTTTCAATCTTGTGGAATCCATTTTTTCTTCAACCTCTGCTCTCAGCTGCTCCTCTACTCTACTCCCCTACACCCCCCTCACATTCTCACAGACACATGGAGGAGAAATAAGCTTTGTCATGAAGATGAAAATGTGATCTTAAGTGAAAATACATCAAAACAAAACGACAGGAATTCACTGAGCGTCCATTTTTCACATTGTATTTTTCATATCATATATTGTATATTGTATCATATACCGCCACTCAGCTAAAATATAGCGGGATATGATTTTTCTGTCCATATCGACCAAGCCTACTAGCTCAAACTAATAACTTCTCCTAAATGTAGCCTATTTGGCTTGTAAACAAGTCATATTTTTAATCCTGTAATATTATTCTACCACCACATGCCGCTTCTGAATCTCTCAACTCGTCAATGAATGCATGTGTACAGCTGTCCACGAGGGTGCATTCAAACCACGAGTATTTACTGCAGTGGAGTAAAAGTGAATTACCCTCTCCAACTGCAGGGGGAGCCAAGGAGCAAAAAAAAAAACTGCAATATTAACAATAAATCACACTGCTGTTACTGTTACAGCCACAGACTGAAGTGCACAATGTGATGAACCAGACCTACTCCTATAGAAACACACACACACGCTTCAGAAAACAGGCTGACCACCACCGCACACATGCCCCAGGCTCACAAACACTCGTGTGTAGAACATGTGTCCAAGGCTAAGCCAACTCTGTTGGTGTGTATGTGTGTGTTAATCCACGATAACTCCAGCCATTGAACGTACATTCATGGGACACCCAAGTGTCACCACATACACACACTGAATACAAAGGTGGGGTAACAAAACAGACTGCACCTCACAGTTCAGTACAGGTAGGTAAAACAAACCCCACAAAATTAACATTGTGTTCACATTAGCAGGTGACCGAGCACAACTCACAACTCTTCGTTTTCAGTCGTTTCGCAAAAAGATGAGAACAGTGGTTTCACCTCTTTATTCTTTATCTCTCAAACATCTGAGTATCTCTCTCTCTCTCTCTCTCTCTCTCTCTCTATACTCGGCAGCATGAACGAGAGAGACAAGAGAAAAGGAGGACGGGGGCCGAAGAAATACAAGACTACTGCAGGTCTACTAAACCACTACAGTTCCTACAATACCATGCAAATCTAACAGGTTACACCCTAACTGCGGCACTTACCCTAATAGCTCGTACCATATATTCAGCTTGTGACTGGCCCCGTACCATGATGGTGAATACATGTACCATTACACCCCCAATCAAAGGCCATGCTATTACAACCCCCTGACTTTTAGCACCACCTCACTGGTGTAAAGTTCAAGACCGTAATCCAGCTATTGGCGGACCATTGTGTTAATATTTACTGACCATTATCTTGGCCCTTATCAGTGGTCAATTCCTTGACTGTGGAACCGGTGTTGTCTGGATGTTTTTGGTTGATGGTTCCATTATCAACCTAACAGTCACACTGACACAAAAACCAGCCACACTGACACTCGTGCCACACTATACATTTGACTGAACATCTGAAAGTAGGCGTCTTTTGCTAATAACTGGAGATACCTGCTAACAGTGGACATCAACCCACTTAAAACACATCAATATCAATGACTTAATTCATACTGGGTTATAAAAAATTGCCATAAAGAAGGCCAATCTATATATCTGAACTATTTCTTAATATTTTCACCTTGTTTATGTGCTTTTTCAACACACAATATTGGTTTTGTATTTACAGATATGAGACAGGTGACCATCTACACCTCGTTTCATGTGGGGTAATGCAATTATTACCATCATTTCTTAGATTTTTTATGCCCACCCAAATGTACTGCCAATCTTTTAATGGTCTGTCCACTCCCACGTCTCTCAAGATTCCAGTACCTTTTACTTTTTGTAAAATGAGCTATAAAAATAACCACAGTGCATTGCAACGTGACTATGGGTCATTCAAGTCCTTGGCAAACTTTCTAACACCCATGGCCAAAGTGACGTGCCATGTGTACAGGTACAGTCTGTGACTTACTGAGTGGAGCTCTGAGCTGCTACAGGTGAGGGTCATAAAAGGTCTCCCAGTACGGCATTGGGTATAACACAACGTGATAGATGCCTCGGCATGGAGTTGTAGAGATTCCTGTTGGTGTCCTGTGATAATCCATCCCAAGCAGCTTGAATATTCTCACTCAGATTTTGCAATGGGGTGAAGTGTTGATTTCATATGTTGACATGCAAACAATGAACACACGTGCACATGCTCTAGATGAGCCGCTGCTGTGCTCCTCGGTGTAGAAGCCACAGAGCTGTGTGGATTCTGCTGTAGATGTTCGGCTTGATCTCACAGAGATCCGGTTAGTTTAGTAATATTGTGGTTAGCTCTAAAGGCAATCTACACACACCCCTCCTCCACTTCCCTCTCCCTCTCTCTCGCCACTCGTCTCTGTCTGTGGGATAGAGGTTTAAAAATAACCCTCAATTCAGCACAGCGTCCCTGTGTGCGTGTATGTGTGTGTGTGTGTGTGTGTGTGTGGGGGGGGGGGGGGGGGGGGTGCCAGGAAGTGTGATGGTGGAGGCTAACGCAGTGGCCACTGGCAAACACTAATGTAATAAGATATTAATGAGGTTGAAAAGAGTGACGACGAGAGGAGGAGGTGGAGAGCGGAAGAACTCAGGAGGAGAAGAGGAAAGAGGGGGCACGGAGAAACAGCACCGGAGCTTCCACCCCCTAAAACGCAACTAAACACACACCACACACACACACCTCTCTGGCTAACCTACTCCCCACCTCCCCCCATCCCCCTTTAGGGTTTTTAATGGTAGGCTGCTTAAACGGTGTGTGAGTGTGTGTGTGTGTGTGTGTGTGTGTGTGTGTGTGTGTGTGTGTGTGTGTGTGTGTGTGTGTGTGTGCACGCATGTGTGTGCTCTTCAGAGGCTGGGTGCATGTTAAACACAGTCCCTGAAATCCTACTCCAATCCAATAAAGCCCTCAGCAGCTCTGCGAGCACACACAATTACTGCACCTCACAGCGAGAGAGAGAGAGAGAGAGAGAGAGAGGTGTAACTGAATGGCAGAGAAAAGCAGTGGTCACTCAACACTACGTGAAACTAAACCTATCCATTAGGAGTGTAAATCTCTGACCTCGTAACCAGTATTGGGATTATATTGGACATGATCTGGCGAATCAGGGTGTCATATATAGTGGAAGGGGAGGAGCCAGCAGATTAAAGGGCCCGATATGGTGAATTCACTTGATGTCGTAACAAACCCTCTTCCGGATGGGTAACGCTCCCCGATGTGCCAGTGAACCATCAGCTGGGGAGGTTGTTGTGTTGGAAGCAGGACAAATGGTCACGCATAAGGAATTGAGACACTTTGACAAGAGACCGGGATGTCTGGACAACTTGGCAGCATGAGGGGACCGACACAATATAGAGTGTTTACGGGTGTTTTACGTTCATGGCGTTCAGCTGACGCTCTCATCTAGAGTCACTTACAAGGTTACTCACATTACACAGATGGACCAGAGCAGTATTAGGAGTTTTGCCCAAGGACTCTTATTGGTGGAGCATAGCACAGTCGGCCCAACAGGGAATCGAACCCCAGTCTCCCACATGGTGTGGCGGCGTGATCTGTTGCACCACACAACCACAAGGTCTGAGCAAAGGTCCGCATTAAAGAACTTTGCTGCATCCCCTCGTCTTCCTGTACGTGAATTGTGTCTCAATATACTTGACATTCATTGGTTAGAGGAGGGGTGTGTGTCCGACGTTGGCATTGCACAAGCTGCTTTTCTAGGTGTGCATGCATGTCACATAGCGGCGCGAGAGTTGCGAATTGCGTGGTCCGTTGAACCTGTAGTGCCGCTTCGGCCACACCGCTGGTTCTTTATCACCTTCAATTGTTTGATTTGCGACTGAACCAAATTTGGTTCCTTTGATCTGGACTGTGGTCCTTGGTACCTACCTATATCGAGCCAAACATGGTAGGTGCACACTCATGAGAGCACACTCATACTGTGCCACTATAAGCCCTCCAAGACAGAATGAGCTTTACGGAGTTTAACCCTTTCTCACACTGATTTCCCTTCACTCTGAAAACATTTCCTTAACATTCCTTAAGATCCTTAATGACACGCTGGTCATTTTCATTTTCAAGTGTTTATAAAGCACTCATTTAAGCATGCCACCTTTTCATTGGAGGTCGTAAAGGTTACTCTCCTGTGCATGCTGGAGTCAGGAGTGTGTGTGTGTGTGTGTGTGTGTGTGTGTGTGTGTGTGTGTGTGTTCAGCCTATACCATCAGCGATTTGAGAACTGCTGACGGAGTAACCAAGAGAGTGAGGCATAGGAAGAAAGACAGAGCTAGAGACTGGAATGCAGAGAAAGACAGGCAAGCAAAACAATGCTGGACAACAACTAGACCACCAGATCTGAACGAAACACACACACAAACACAACTGTCTTCCTCTCACCCTCCTTCCCGTATGACGCTGAAAACAAGGGAACGATCACCAGCTCAAACATTCTCTGGCCTTCAGAGGTGTTGGGACACATCAGGACACTTCAATATCAAATACCACTACAAACATGATGTGGTCACCAGACCCTCACCACCTCCAGAGTGGATTTGACTCTACCATCTAACGGGGGAAAGACCAGCAATTAAGTTAAACTCCTGGCGTGAGTTTCTACCTCTTTAACTCTGTTGTCTTAATGGAGCAGCTGATGCTCTATTCCAGAGGGACTTTTGAATCAGATCAAGCTTCAGTTCCCCAGCTGGGCAAGCTCACCACAGCACACCACACCACACCACACCACACCAATAAAGCGTCCCTGGGCTGGACTCCTATCTCTACATTTACCTACACATAGGTACAAAGCAGGTGTAAATGAGGTTGATGTGTGTCAGAGATGCACTGTACCCCATTCACACCTGTACCCGTGCTGGGCACTGAAGACAAAAGTGTGTATGGTGGTATTTTGTATGATTTTGCTAGTTTTCTGAGAGCATTTTGTCCTCAGCACGAAGAAGAGCTGTAGAATATCTCCTCTTCTGAAACTGCTTCCTCCACGGTGGCTCAGACAGAGAAGAGACAGTATTGAGTGCGTCATAGGCCACACATCCAGTTCAGTAGCACTGTTAGCTGGGGACATGAATTTGTGTCACAAAGATCACCAAAGCTGAACTTGATCCAAAGGTTTGCAGACGTAACCAAAAGAGTTTGTGAAATTCGTGGCAAACCTCTTCGAAATGCATGGAATTTCACATTCAATGTCTGGCAGATAAAAATGCAGAATTACTGATGTATTTATTTAATTTATTATTGCACTGGTATAAACCTGCCATTAGGGTTGTACTTTGTGCACTTCGGGTGTTGTTCCCAAGCCCGGATAAATGGTGAGGGTTGCGTCAGGAAGGGCATGCGGCATAAAACTCGTGCCAAAACTATAATTCGGATCAAAAATATGACTGCCAAACCGGATCGGTCAAGGCCGGGGTTAACAACGACTGGTGCTGTTGACCAGAAGGGTGCCGGTGGACATTAGACTACTGTAGGTCAAAGGTTATTGAGGAGGAGAGGAGCGAGGAGGGTTAGAAGGATGGTTGGTGTAACAGTAGAGGCAGGGGATAGGGCAAGATGGAGGCAGATGATCCGCTGTGGCGACCCTTAAAGGAAGAAGAAGAAGAAGAAGAAGAAGAAGAAGAAGAAGAAGAAGATCTACTCTCTCTCTCTCTCTCCCGCTAATACAACAACACACACACACCTACAACTTAGGCCTTAGGCCTACTTAAATCCCCCCAGCCACATCATCCTAACCACGACCGCCACTCGCGTGTCACCAGTGTCCTCTTTTTGAAAACCAAAATATGGTAACCGTAAGCAAAGCTGAACCGTTAGACGTCCTGGCTGATGGACTACATCTACGGTGGTCATGTGAAGTGTGTGCAAATGTGTGCATCTCAGTCCACTGTAACTAGTCGGAGGCAGAGTATGTGTGCTTCTTCCGTTGACGGCCACCAGAGACTGCGTCTTCCCTACGACGTGCTAATGGAGCGTTAGAGTGTAGTGGTGTGGTAATTAGCATTGCTGCTACAGGTTAAGTACCTGAGACTGTGTGCACAGACAGGAGAGACAGAGAGAGAGAGAGAGAGAGAGAGAGAGAGAGAGAGAGAGAGAGAGAGAGAGAGAGAGAAAGAGAGAGTAAACATGCTCTCACTTTCTCTCTCCCTCACTTCCACAGCAAAGCCCTTCATCTTTAATTCTTTCCTGTAAGAAACAAAACAAAACAGCTGGGAAAGGAGAGCGAACAGCTGGGCAAAGTCCAGCATGGCGTCTTTTCTTCACCATCTTCTCCTTCCTTCTTCTTTCCTGCCTCTGACCGTCTGTCTGCTGCCCTCGCCAAGTGTTTCTTTGTCTTCATCTCTGTCTGCTTGCTCTCCCTCTCTCTCCCCCTCTCTGTGTGTATGTCTCTCTCTCTATTTTTAGTTTCGTGCTTCCTGTTCTTGGAGCACCACAGTGTGGATAGGGAGAGGAGGGGGAGAGAGAAAGCAGAGGGGTGGAGGAGGAGAGGAAGTCAGGAAGGGGAGGAGGGGTGTGTGTGTGTGTGTGTGTGTGTGTGTGTGTGTGTGTGTGTGTGTGCGCTGCTGTCTTCAGTAAATCAATCTGGCCATTTGCGTCTCTCCACCCCCTCGCCCTCCTCCCCTGTTCCCGGGTACACGGGCCAGGCTTGTAGCCGGCGGAAAGCCGTAAAACAGAGCAGGAGAGAGAGAAAAACACACACAGGAGGAGGGGGGCTTAAGGGGGCATGAAACTGGAGAAGGAGCGATGGAGAGAAAGACACAGAGAAAGGAAAGAGTGAGCCAATATTGTTAAAGTGCCTGGAAAGCTGCGAAAGCCAGTGAGAGCTGGACTCTAAACTCAAAGAGCAGCCAGTGTTCTTACATGTATGAGGCTCTTATCCAGACCGACTCGCATTGGAATCGAGTTTCACAGGAAAGAGAACGGAAAGTGAACCGTAAACAGGGCAACTAAAAACTACAATCAATGAAAATCATTAAAAATCATCTCTTTAAAGGAACGAGTCTTGGTTACCGACTCACAGCTGGTGGGCAGCACTGGATTGAAAACTGCTATGAACAAAAGCCCACGACTCTAACAATACAAAACAACAAACAAACAACCCCTGAATTAACCGGAAGAACCACAAACCTCACAAAACTAAACAAATAAAAATAAAGTAAATAAAAATAACAAACATTTATGTATGAAACTCAAATTAAACTAGAAAAACTCAACGTTTAATTACTCTAAACTAAACTAAAACAAACAGGAAAAGCCCACAAAACAAAATGAAAAACAAAAAGGAAACAAAAAACCTGCACAAAACAAACTTATAGAATTCAAAAAGTAAACACCCAAAAACTGAACTAAAACATTTACATTCAAACACTAAAAACCGAAAATCTCAACAGACAAAACTCAACGTTAACTGATCTTTTGAATTGTTTAGACATTTTTGTTAGTAAGGACCAATCAGAACGCTTAGAGGAGAACATGGCCAGCTCCTCAGAAACCTCAGCTCACAGATGCCCACAAATCGTCACCGTGGCATCACTAGAGACTGAACCTGGAATCTCCCGACGACAGAGCCAGCGCTTAGACGACTGTGCCACTCAGGAGTTATGTGTGCCATGTCCTTTGCGAAGTCTCTTAGATAACAGTATGTCTTACGGTCCCCTCAGATCAGGAGGAAAACTGTGTACATTTGATTTTTGGCCAGACTGCCCATTTAAATTACAAGAGCCGAAATGATGAAAGCAGCCACTGATGGCAGGGTGAAGCAGCGCTGTGGCTCCTGCTCTGTAATCAACTTCCACTGCTCTCCATCGCCCTGCTGAAAGGCAAAGATCACAGCTCACTTCTACAAGGAGGGAGGCGGGGGAGTGACCGCGGGGTCCAGTGGAAGACAAACGAAAGTGAGAGGAATAGACATCAGATCCCGATCCAATCAGCGTACCCTAATGCCGAGTACTGAATGATACCGATCCAATCAGCGTACCCTAATGCCGAGTACTGACTGATACCGATCCAATCAGCGTACCCTAATGCCGAGTACTGA
>CM067506.1:32130221-32152721 GCA_034509495.1 Acestrorhynchus altus
GAGAGAGAGAGAGAGAGAGAGAGAGAGAGAGAGAGAGAGAGAGAGAGAGTCTGCTGTATTCTATCTGTAATGTAAACATCCAGTGTGTAAGAGCTGAAGAAAGGTGTGAAAGGGCAGGTTAAAGGTGCAGGATAGGGTGGAGTGCTGTGTGTGTGTGTGTGTCTGTGTGTGTGTGAGAGTGAGTGAGTGAACACGCCAGTTGAGGATTTCACTGGCCAGCTGTTTGGTGTGTGTAGGTGTGTATGGGGAGCTGCAGAGCTGGTAACTAAGGGTTCATGAAGTTAAAATCCACCCCAGAATTGGTTCCAGTGGTTACAGAACATACTTTTGTGAAGCCTCATGACAACATCTAATGACCCATTTGTTGACACTGTAGGTTCCCTCTAAAAATTCCAATCCCGCAGTGTCACCATCCTCCTCCTCAAGCCCCTCCATCATGCCCACTCACACACACACACCCACCCCCACGTCTCACACATTAAATATTGAATGGTGGAGTGTGTTTGTGTGTGAGAACAGCAGCAGGATCCGCCTCTCTGATTAGATTAGGCTCTCTGAGTGCTCTCTAATTGGTCCAACAAACGAAGAGGATGTCTGGGGAAACACATCCCTCCTTTTTAGCCCCACACACACCACACACACACCACACACACACACACACACACACGCCTGCAGATGAGTCAGCAGCAGTAAGCACCTCTCTCTAACTCCTCCACTTGCTTTTTCATTCTAATTCATTAAATCACTTTCTCAGCTCTTCCTGAACTACAGGATCGTTTCACATTAAATTACTGACGTGACACTGTTGCGATACATCAATTACCATCACTCCCACACCCCTGCTCTCATAAGCAGCTGCACATTTCGGAGGGATTCCTACCTGGCGTACAGTAGATATGTGCTGCATATTCAGTTCTTTCATCTCTGCTCTGTTTTTTGTCTGGAACTCTGTAGAGCTCTGCTCGTCCAACCTTCTTCAGACCAGCTTTCTCCAGAAATCAGATGCATTAATAAGGACTCTGTACGCCTTTTCTGGAGGAACTGCCTCTACTCGTCTGGCAAGGCTTTACATTAGCTGTGTGGGTTTGATTGCATTCAGCCTTAAGTCGAGTCCTGGATCACCAGTGCTGGTCCAACTGGTCCCAAAAGTATTAGCTCACATTGGTCACGCTAGAGGAAGCAGGTCTGCTGATCCATAGCCCAATGTGGAGGGGCTTTATCAGCTGACACTCGGGCTTGGTGTCACTGTTCCATCCTAATGTAGCTTTGGAATTCTGATCGGATTCTGCTGTTGGTGCTGCAGGACCGCAGCTGGTGAACGACGGCTTTTTGAAGCAAAACAACTTCCTATTGAATTTATTTGGTGCAGCGTGCCCCACTCACTGACCTGACCTCCTAATTACTGCCTCGTTTGCTCCGAGACCTCTCCATGACTGTGATTGACCCTTCTTCACTCCAAGATCTCCTCCTGACCATTATTGGTCCTCATCAGTACGTCATTTGTTCAGATTCCGTCCCCTGACTGCAGTTGGCCCTCGGTTGTTCTACAGCTGTCGTCTGACTGCTATTGGCTCGTTAGTTTTGAGACCACCCCCTTGACTGAGATTGGCCCTCCTGTGTTCTGAGACCAAACCCTGAGATTGGCCCTGATTTGTACTTGGTCCATCTTTTGACTTCTGTTTCCTGCTTATAAATAGCCCTCATTTGTTTGGAGACCTCTCCGTGACTGGTATTGGTCTGGTATTGGACCACTACATTGATTGTTTTGAGACTGTCCCTTGGCTGCAATGGCCCTTATTCATTTTTTAAGCAGCTCCCGAATGCAGTTGGCTCTCATTTGTTTTAGAACCGTCACCTTTCTGCGATAGACCCTTCATAGATGATGTGTTCTGAAACCAAGCTTGATCCAATTTCTGACTGTCGTCCCCTAATGACCAATGGTCCTGAAAACCCCAGGATTAGTTTGAGACCCAACCCTCATTTATCCTGAAACCCCTCCCAACCCTTAGACTGTGATTGGTTCTGGTCACCACGTTGTTTGTTCTGAGATCATTGTCATGCTGGCATTGGTAGATGTTTGTTCAACACCTGTTGAGTCCGACAGCTATGTCTTCGTGACTGATTCGGCGCTTGTTTGTTCTGAGAACGTCTTCTGACCAGCGTTGGTCCTGATTACCACGTTGTTTGTTCTGACACTGCTTCATGATTGTATTGGCATTCATTTATTCTGAGACCATATTTTGACGATGATTACTCCTCATTTGTCTTGAGAATGAGATCGGTCCTGATCACCATGTTTGCCCTGAGACCTCTACTTGACTGATTGGGCCTCTTTTTGTTCTTAGATCATCCTCTGAATATACAATGAGCTGATTTTACACAGGGTTAGGTCTAGAACCAGAGGGGGCCCAATGAAGTCAGAGACCATCCCTGAAATGTGACCGGCCTCCGTTTGTTCTGACACCACACCCTAACTGCAGTTGGTCCTGATCGTCTTGCTTTTTGTTTGAGACCTGCTCTTGAAAATGCTTGGTCCTCGTTTATATCGAAACCTCCTCATGATTGGTCCTGATCGCAATGTTATTTGTTCTGCAGTTGGTCTCGGCTCCTTCTGAGACCTCCCCCTGATGATGATTGGTTCTGATTATGTGTTGTTTGTTCTGAGACCTCGATTCTGACCTAAGTTCACGTCATTGCCCGTGTCCACACACAGGGCAGCCCCTCCGGTGACTAGAACAATGAATGCAGAATCCTTGTTAAGTACACTTATGAGGGTGTGTTTGTCAGTACTTTACTTTTAGTTCTTTCACGGTTTGAAGTTCACTGTCTCTCGTGACACCAGGAAGGAGCTGTTCACTAGTGTCAAAATCCCAGAAAACTGTTTATATGATGCAATAATGTGCTCATTTTTCATAGACCTCAGACTGGCATATGATGTAATGAGGCCTTTCTAACAATAGATAACAATAAAACTATAGAATCCTGTCATGAGGGAAACCACCAACCTGCAGAAGGCTCGCCTTGAAGATTGCAGATGCTCACTGGTTAGACTATTTACATCAACATCGGATTCTCTTTGTTCTACATGTGACCGTAATTGGTCAATTCCAGGCTATACATTCCTGAATGTATGCAGGCTTTATACCCCTCTATTCCACGCTTGGCTTTAGACAAGGTGCCAACAGCTTCATGCTTATCTGCTCCAGGGAGTCCTATTCTATTGGCAGGGACTAAACAAATTGTATTTGTGCATTTGCACATTTGTGTCAGCAAAGGTTGTAATGGATGTAAGTAGCTGAATGCATTCGTTAGAAGGGGTGTGTACAAACTTTTGGATGTGTAGTGAGGTCATGCCACACCCTGTTTACCCTGATTGGGAGTTACTGGGTTCATGGCTGTGATTTCATTTCTTTATTTGGGTTGATTTGAGCAAGCGAGAGAGAGAGCGAGAGAGAGAGCGCGAGAGAAAGCGCGAGAGAGAGCGAGAGAGCGCCATTAAGAGTCGCTTACTTTTTTTTTCCTTCTCGGTTTTATTTATTTATTTATTTGTCTGTTGCTCTTTTTCTTTTTCTTCACCTCTCCTACAGGAAAGTGTGTGTGAGAGAGAGAGAGAGAGAGAGAGAGAGAGAGAGAGAGAGAGAGAGAAAGAGAGAGAGAGAGAGAGAGAGACATTAGGTCATAGTGAACTACATTAAAGAACAGACTTAGTGTTAAAATGACCATCAAGACATTCACGAGACATGCAGTGCGTTTTTAATAAACAGCTATATTTTGAGACTTATTTGAATAAAAAGAGCCAGTTTTAAGTAATTTAAACAAAGAAAAGAAGACTCTGTGGCCCCGAAGACTGGTCGTCCATACTGTGGTCAAAAATGTAGACACGTCTTCTCTATTCGCTTTTTAACCCCTGGTACCGTTTTCCATGAGCATGGCTCCCCCCGACAAACAGCTGATAGTGTTACAAAATAATAAAACAACACTATTAAATCTGGAAACCTGTTCAGATGAGGTTTTGTTTGCAACCCTTATAGAGTCAATATTAAGAGAAATTGTGGAAATAAATCATTGACAGCAGCAAGCAAACTGGCACCATTTGCCATTTTAAGTCAGAACGGTTTACAAATAGACACTTTTAGCTCATAACAAGTAACATTTTCATTTCTGTCTCCATTTCTAGACTTATTTAAAAGCTTAAACTGATAGTGTCTGAGACAATGAGAGCAGAAAAGATCCTGTTATAAAGAAAACGTAACGTGTACGAAACGGGAGTCTGTGAGGAGTTTATATGGGGTCTTTTAGGAACAATGAGAGGCATTATATTGGCAGCTTCACAATATGACACAGCAACCTCAACAGCAATGCTGGATTTCTGTGTGGCTCTGGCCAATAAGCGCTTTAGTCTCTACCCACCCCTACAGTGAGCTCATCCGAGTGGAGTAGTGAAGGGCTCATGCAGGGGAAAAGCACCATAAGACAAGCCACACAGTGGATCCATGGACGTTCTGTGTCAAACACAGAATGAATGAAGTTACACTTTTGAAGCGCCATTCTAGATACCCAAGGACACTTTACAATCAGCACCCATGCAGACACGGGAAGAACGTGGAAAATCCACCAAAATAGGGCCTTGAACCCAAGACCCCAGTGCTGGTAGGTGAACATGTTAACCACCATGCCACAACCTGGGCGGCAGGCAGTCAGAACAAAATCTTGTGGTGGATTTTTGTTTTCTGGACGTGGATTTTGTGCAGGAACTTACAGGGGTTGGACAATGAAACTGAAACCCCTGGTTTTAGATCACAATAATCTATTAGTATGGTGAACTAGGGCCTCCGTCTGCAGCCAATACAGCGTCAATTCGTCTTGGGAATGACATTTTTTGGATACAATCCGGGTTAGCACCCCAACATCCCTTTCAGACAGCTTCCTCTTGCGTCCACAGTTAATCCTGTTGGATGTGGTTGGTCCTTCTTGGTGGTGCTGACATTACCCTGGATATCGTGGCTCTTGATACATCACGAAGACTTGCTGTCTTGGTCACAGATGCGCCAGCAAGACGTGCACCAACAGTTTGTTCTCTTTTGAACTCTGGTATGTCCCCCATAATGTTGTGTTCATTGCAATATTTTGAGCAACACTGTGCTCTTCCCTGCTAATTAAACCTTCACACTCTGCTTTTACTGGTGCAATTAATGAAGATTGGCCTCCAGACTGCTCCAATTTAGCCATGAAACCTCCCACACTACAATGACAGGTGTTTCAGTTTCATTGTCCAACCCCTGTACATTGCTGTGGAGAAAACACTATTGTTAGTGTTTTATATAAAAATATTCATACAAAAGGTCATGGTTCAACATCACTCTGTCCATTAAAACATATTTAGTTCTCATCCAACATCTGGTTTGGAGAATCAGTGCTTAATGATGCTAAATCAGGTGTGCTGGTGATGTCATTGAGAACATCTACATGCTGGCTGGGGGCTTCCTTCCTGTTCTTCAATCTACGTCACAATATCTCAACTACTTTCTCCAAAATGAGAGATTCTTGTCATTTGGACTGTTCTTATGTGTTGTAATGTGTGAGAAATGCCCTAGCAGTGGGTACTGTATGTACTCTAGGTGTGTGTATGTGTGCATCAGTGTTCTACAATACACACACACACACACTGCAGGATGAGTGTTTTCATGAATAGCATGGTGGTGGATAATATTTCAGTCTGCATTCATAAAGGGTAATGAACAAGTGCTGGAGATCCTCTTACCTAGACATTTTCGGGTATTCCCTGCCACACCACACCTGAGCCAGCTCACTCAATTTTAGTCAGCTGCATAAAACCAAACATGCAAAACAGCCCACATGACCCACTTTAGTCTACTAAGCACTTCTTGTCCATCGATACCACTAAACCTGAAAATCAGTACTGTTATAAGACAACAAGTCTGGCCTACTGGAACAGACAGTCAGCCAGTGCCAGCGTGCACATGTGGGTGTTGGTTGTGAGGTCAGCCACATACAACTTGAATAAGCAAACACACACACCTTAAAGCAACAGTCGGAGGAAAATGTGCCATGAAGAGTTAAGGAATGTCAAATAGGCCGGACCAGGAGTTTCTCTCACTGTGTGGCATATTGTTCGGTGTAAAAACGTGAAATGTAGATAAAACAGTAAAAACAGCAACACTGAAGCCTGAATTTAAGTCTAAACTTATATTTTAAGTCAATTGTGCGAAATAAAAAAAATGGCACAATAGAGGTCACTGACCTAGACAACAACAGAATCAAGATAGTTAACTTTTTCAAAATACACACACAAAAAACATACAAATTCCAACAGGATCTCATTGTGCTGCATTAAATTCAGTTCAACTAGACAGATTTTGCTCTCTTTGTAAGGAAAGACATGACTGATCAGAATTTTTGGGGCCCCGAGTGGCGTATCGGACTAAAGCCCAAGTTCAAATCCAGGTTCATGCTGCTCACCATTGGTAGCCAGGGTCCAGAGGGAGAGAAATTGGCTTGTTCTCCCGCAGGGGGTGGGTAGATGGTGCCCTTCCCACATCACATACAAGTGTGCTGCTGGTCGGCGCAGGCGTCATCCGACCATTGCGTCAGAACCAGGGATCCGGCGCTCTCCTCCAAATGCGCTGGCTGCCTGGCAATGTTGCAAATGGCAGCAGTTCGAAAAGAGGCGGTAGGCAACCGGCAAATGACTCGGAGGAATCATGTCGATGATCTCTCCCCCCCCTGATGCCGGGAGCAGTCACGTGAAGTGGGGAGGCAACTTTCGGGTAATCGGCATGTCTAAATTAGTAGGGGGCAAAAAAACTGCCAACAATTGCAAAACAATAAATCAAATGGAGTATTCATATTTCTTGCTCCAAGGCTCCTCCTACATACCGGAAGTGTAATTCACACTTTGCACATGGCTTTACACATGCATTTCTGGATGAGCTGAATGATACGGAATCACAAAAAAACATGTAGACTGTTGATTTCATTAGTGAGCCAAAGATGTTTTTTTTTTACATGTCGCGGCATCAGTACGAGCATACGTCATGCCGCTCCAAACATGTTTTCTCACCACGTAGCAGAAGCGGTGTTAGGTGCTACTTGCTTGTTCACCACAGTCTGTTTTCATGCATGTGCAGCCTGAGAAATCAACAACTGATCTCAAATCCAGCTCTGTGTGTGGGATACCTTCATCAGATTTCTAGACCTTACTTCAATTTAAGCAATCAGAGGAATATGATGGGAATGATAATGTACACAGTCTGTAGTTATTGTAGAAGAGAGACACCAACAGCTAGAAAGAACACTGGGCATCACTACTGCCCTGATTCCATAGATCTATTTGCCAATATTTACACAAATGTCAATCACAATAACAGTAATAAAGTCAGACTGTCCAGCCCTCTGTCATACAGAGTAACAGAATCAAGGGTCACGTTTTCACGTGCGTCAATACATTTCACAAACAGGCAGCAAAGAGCAGAAATAAAGGCAGTCAAACAGTCCCTCTTCACACACTCTGGACCCACTGACCCTTATAAACCAGAGCACTGGACGAAACCCCTGCCCACTCTGTCCGAACTGCCTATATAAGTGCTCCCGACACGCCGTACTGCTTAACCCTTTATACCATCAACAACACACAGCCAAGTGGATTCCACAGCACACCAGCAGGTGGCTGTATATCAAAATAAAAGTCTGCAAGCTTTCCCCAGCACAGGTTCCTAAATAACCCACACCAATTACAGCTCCGACAGCAAAAACCCTCAATCACACAGTGTTCCAACACTGAACAGAGACGCTCAGAACAGATAGAGTCACGTTCTTTCACTGACTCGGCACCGGGCAGGAACAACATCTACAACAAGAGAAGGAAATGAACAGACAGCACAGTCAGAGGAGGGGTGGGGGGAGAGAGAGAGAGAGAGAGATGCCAAAAAAGGACTCTCTGGAGCAGATAAACATGAACTTTCTGGTATCATGCCTGATGCCAGGTGTGGGGCAGAGGGGCACTCCTTCCAATACTTATGAGATGAACTGGGGAGTTGGGGGGGGAGAGGTGGGATTCAAAATCCTGACCTCACTAAAGCTCTTTTCGCTGAATGCAATCAAATCCTCAAAGCAGTGTTTCAAAATCTACCAGAGATCCTTCCCTGGACAGTAGAAACTATTTTAATGCCCTTCATTTGAGAAGAAACAATGAATGAGCAGGTGTCCAAATACTGCAGGACAGTAAATGAAGCACCTCTCATTTTCAGTCCAGAGCAGTGAGATTAGACTGAGTTCATGACAGACTTAACCTCAGATGAACTGAAGGAGAGAGCCAGAGAGAGAGAGAGAGAGGAGAGAGAGAGAGAGAGAGAGAGAGAGAGAGAGAGAGAGAGGAACATGAGAAAGGAAAGCTGGAGTGGATTGATGAAGTGGAAAGGATTATTGGAAGTGCAAACTCAGGTCATTCGGTTTAATCTGCGAAGATTAGATGCATCTCTGAAGTTTCCAACTTCCAACTGCTGCAACCACACACCAGACCAAACTATGGATCTGAAAAAGAATGCAGAGAACCAGTCCAGCAGGCAGAGCGGTACTAAAGCAGAACCACTGAAATGACTGATGTCTGAGCTCCGGTCATAGACAGCTGTGCACCTGAAGATGTTAAGCAGCTGAGAAATACAGAACTGGAACCTGAAGTGAAAAACATGTGGATTGAGGTAGTTGAATAATGCACTATATGGACAAATATATTGGGACACCTGTTTCAAAAGAGCTTATCCTGCTTTTGTTGGGAGTAACTGTCACAACAGACCAGGGAAGACTTTCTACTAGAATTTGCAGCATTGCTGTGAGGATTGATTGCATTCTGCGACAAGTATGTTTGTCTCTTGGAAATGGATCAACCTGTGCCACACACACACACACACACACACACAAACACACACACATACACAAACCCACACTAAATTCAGTTACAGTATTAATTACTGTATTAATTCAGTTCCTACCACAGCACGTCTTTCCCCCAAATGCAAATACACCAATTCCTTCCCTTAAAACCCAATTATGGCTGTTTTACTCAAAGCCAGACAGTCACACATGAATATTTAAGCACCCGAGTGCAAACACACATATGTTAATATCATACTACGAAAAGTGAAACCCTGAGAGAGAGAGAGAGGATTTAAACAGGAGGTCAGAAACAGCAGCAATGAGATGCACAGGGCTCTTAAAGCCTTGGACGTTTTGCAAACAGGAACACCACGAACGTCAAGCAAGAAGACCTCTCCAGCACGCAGGGGCCGGAAAAACAGTTCAGCTTTATCTGTGAAGGAAATCTGTCTAAGGAAAGCTGTTTTAGCTGTTTTAGTCTTAATATGACACAAGCGATACACGCTGTTAAACTCAAATTCAAAATCTCTGTATTGCAGTTTGTACAGAAACTCGGCTAATAAATGTTTACTGATAATATCAGATCTACAGCTCAATAAAGCCCTTCTGAGTATTCACAGTCAGGATGACAGATCCATTGATTTCCATGACATTTCACTCTCTTATTTATAATTACCGTTTTACGAGTAAACACTCCAGTTACAGAGAGCTACAATTACTTTATTACTAAATTTGCTTTATTAAAATGGGAATTCCAGATATCTCAACTGTAATTCCGACTAGTTAAACTGGTCTAAATCTGAAGTGCCGATATCTGAACTTACATTCTCTCATTGCCATGCGTCCTGGCTGATCTGATCACCAATGACATGCATAGATATGAATGCATAGCTTTTCAAACCTGACATTTTAAATTTAATGTTTCGGGGGCTGTGATAAAGCAGGGAATTCACAAAAACATGCAGGGCAGGGCTGCCTCTAGGACCACGGTTGAGAAACAGTAACGGAACCCATTGGAATAACCTGCATTTCTGTTCTGCAACTTTCTACATACATTTATTCTGAACAAATTAGTCTAAATTAATTTTATTTTTCAAACATTTAAGATGGTTAAAAGAGAAAATGCATTGTGTAAAGAGCCATATTAAAGGAGGTGGAGGGTGGGGGGGGGGGGCTTTGTATGATGTAAAAAGAATAAAAGGTGAGCCACATTATTCAGTTACGTAAGATCCACCTGTGTGACTTGGTGTGAGAAGTGTACAGAGTGTATATGCATGACTGGCAAGTGTACAGTAAGACTGTAAGACAATGTGTGTGAGGCTGTATGTGCGAGAGAGAGAGAGAGAGAGAGAGAGAGAGAGAGAGAGAGAGAGAGAGTGTGCAGGCCACTACAGAACCTGTGTCTCAGGCACATGCAGTCTAATCCTCTTACTGTCTGCTGGGTGCAAGCTCACTGCTGCCATTATATAACTGCATTAATCCACACACACACACACACACACACACACACACACACACACACACACACACACACACAAAGCAACAGTAAACTGATGCCATGCTGTGCCCTCTCCCCCCCCCTCTCTCTCTCTCTCTCACACACACACACCTTGATGGGAAGATCACTGACATACACACACACAATCAGAAGGTCAGTCTCAGCAAGTAAACACCAACAGTCCTTTATCCACACACACACACACACACCTTATTGTGTTCTGTTAATTCAGTGAATTGTTGAATAAAAGCTATTTTATGGCACCAAATCGAAACTATTAAACTTAAGCTATTCTACCCAGGTCAGTGCGCCCCCAAGAGGTTGGAAATGAACTTCTGTCATTTAGCAATAAAACAGTGAGGATTTTCCATTTGAAATAATACATTTGAAGATAATAGAAAAGGAAGAACTTTATTTAAGTACAGTAAGTTACTGTATTTAAGTAGATTGTTGAAGTTCTTGTACTTTACTTCAGTACCTTGCTTAGGGCAGCCATGGCCTGGTGGTCATTACCTGAGCGAGGCACTCAACACCCCAGCTGCCCCCCAGAGAGGGTGGATGGGTTAAATGCGAAGGACAAACATCCCTGTGTGCCGCCCAGTGGGTCGATCTTTCTGCCACCTTATTTTTTTCTACATCCTGCATTTTCTACATGCTGCTGGTGAATCAAGAACTCTTAAAGCTTCAGTTTGTGTAAAAAACACAAACTGAAATGAACTGTTTTCAAAATGATCTTCGTGACACTTTTTAACTATTTAAAGCGATGAATCGCACTGATCGTTAATCTCTAACTGACACACTGGTGCAACCTCAGCCCCACCTCCCAGTTCTAGCATAAACCATTATTTACACAGAGTGTCGTGTTTATCTATAATTTTGAAAAATGTTTAAAAAAATATATAAATTAAACACCCTTTAAAAAATAAAGCATGTGCTTTTATATGTTTACTTGAGTATAACACAAAAATCATACTTCAATTATTACTTGTATTATTAGTTTTTAAACTAGAACATCTGTAGTTTTAGTGAAATATAGGACATGTGCATGTCAGTTTATGACCACAGAGCTGCTCTTTTTTTCTTAGATTTATTATTTTTCTATTCCTAATTTGTGGATTTTTGTACATTCTAAGTCAGACATGTTTTAATGGAGCTGTTTTAAGCCCAAAGCAGTTGTGATCCTGTGTTTTTACCGCTGTGTTCTAGCAGAGTGTCTTTGGTGTCCTCTAAGCACCTTTAACAGACATATTATTGCCAGCTTGCAGCAGTGAGGATCCTCTCTCTGGAGTCTGCATTATGGAGCTACTTTACAGTTGAGCATGAAAACATCTTCTTGTGTGCCTTGACAAAGCAGAGAAAAGCAGTGTGACGTCACATCAGCAGAATTAGAAGAATCCACGTTTCACATTTGTTTAAGAAGTCAAATCAAATCAAAATGTTTCGTATAGATAGCTCTTCACAACAGATGTCACAGAGCAGCCACCCATCTGTTCTAATCCCCCGATATACTTGTGTGATGTTAGTTCGCTGGTTGACATAATAGTCACAGTAGCAACTAATTTGGCTCTGTGTAAATTTCTACATAGTTGCTGATGGTGGATGGGCAACTAGTCCACGGCAGGGTGGGAAACTAGTCCAGGTTTAGTAGCCGGAAGGTGGGACACCAATGTGAAGTTGCCGTTTTACGACACATACTTCAGAACACAGTACATTTAACACTGCCATCGCTCAATCAGGGGAATAATAAGTCTGCACAACCAGGGATGTGCAGCATGGTTTTATTTTAATGGCAATTCCCATGGAATTCCGGCCAGGACAAAATGTGAACATCAATGCAAAGAATGGGATTTACTAAAATAACAACCAACACGAATGTGTCATGAGGACACCACAGAAAAAAAAAAAAAACACAGAGCACTGAATATAAAACCTTCAAACCCCACGTTTATGACTGAAATCTGTTTTCATCCATTTTCATTCAGTGATTCCATGCTATTCTCCACATCATGGAAAACATCAGGCTTTAAAGCAGCATTATGCCAGAACTGGCATGTTTGGCTTCTTTGTAACTGAGACATGCAACTCACTTTTATTTCACATTCATTTGTTGACAAGCTGAGAGCTGCAGATGCAGCGTGTGAAGTTAAAGAAGCACATGGACTGAAGTCAAACCATCAGACTCAGAATATCATCACCAGATTTTCAAACTCGGGTTCCGGCCTGCAGTGGTCATAACAGAGGAGCCATTACAGTCAGTAGAGCATCATTTATTTATTTCATCCCACAGTTATTTTGTGATAATAAGGCTAAATTGTTTCAGGGATTGTAATAAAGCAGACAGTGAGTGTAATTACATTAACGCATTGGAAATGGTTCAGTGGATAAACGTGTAAGCATGCACACAAATGCAGCATCAGGAGCCACGTACTGAACTGTCAGCACACAGACCTTCAGTGGCTCAGTGGGATCATGCTGCAGGTTTCTGCAGTCTGAGCTGGTGGAGCTGCACCTGGTGCACGACTCCAACGAATGCACTAATTGCAGGCTTTCATGATTGGTTAATTGCAGAGGCCAAGACTGCAATAACAATTAATGCATGATTCATTGCACAACCCTATGACAGCCATCATTACACTCGTCCTCCTCTCTTCACTTACCGGGAGTGGGGGAGAGCTGATGTTTTGTGGTGTATCCAACAGAACACATGAACACATGCACACACGCACACTGGGCTGTGGTCAGAATACCATCCAATACATTGTGGATGAGCTCACGGTGACACATACTGATACAGTGATGGATGTGTGGATGTTTAAGAATTTATATTTAATACATATAATTAAATTCCAAGAGTGATATTTATTGCATTTCCATGATATTTGTTTAGCATTATTCATATAAACATGTTGTGCTGTAGCTCAACTGATTTATCTGTGTTACTGAGTTCTGCTGAAGCCTGAGTAGACTGATAAACGACACCCCTATCCTCCCACCTCCCACCTCCCGCAGGCATGCTAGCCGTGAATTGGCAGTGAACTGTTCTACTATGCAGTGTTGCTCATACACACATGCATGGAAGAGCCATGAAAAGGAAGCCTTATCTGATGTTACCACAAAAGATGTTGCCTCAATTTCACTCCACGTCCGTGAGCATACAGTGCAACAAAGCCCAGGATCGTTACAGAACTAGAAACTGCAAGGACGGTCCTCATTTCAAACTCAACTAAATATCATATTCAGCCAGTGTACCGTTATTCAACCTTCAGCACAGCTGTTTAAGAAATCCACACCAAGGAGTTTGATGAGACCCATCACTGACACTCATCTGACCTGTGAAAGAAACAACAATGACCATCATTGCTCCATGGTCAATCCATCAATTCGTCAATCCATCAATCCATCCCCTCCGTCCACATGCTTCTTTCACTTCAGCTTCTCAACAGATGCACATGTACAGCTGTACACAAGGGGAAGCTCAAAACTTTTCACTTTCGGTGACAATTCTGTTTCTTTCAGCTTGCCCAGGAATGCATGTGTAGAGCGTGTCCTTTAATGGTGGCGCAAAGCACCCCTTCCACTTCCCAACTGTAGGGGGAGCCCAGAAGAAAGAAATACCATTTCTTGAATCGTGCTGGTTTCATTTCTAAGCACCTCCACTCCTGTAAGTGTGAATTTTTTATTAATTTCTATGTTATTATTTCAGTTCATTTTAACTCCTTTTTTAATTGTATAATTTTGTTTAGCAAGTCAAAATGTAATTTATTGAAAGGTTTATTTTGTAATTTTTTACAGAAAAAATGTGTTTCTGTGAAGCAGTCTAAAATTAAGAGTTAATTCATGAGAAAAACAATCAACAAACAATATTGATTGTTTTTCTCAGGAATTAACTCTTAATTTTATACTGCTTTAATCTTCCACTATATCGTTTTCTTTCTTGTAAGACTTTTATTGCATCCTTATCTGCTGATGATTTTAGTTTCAGTTGGGAAAAAACACAATATCCAATATAAAAAAATACTAATATTATAAAATTACTAAACCACAAATTAATACATTAAATTTTTCTTTTAATCCTTGTTAACAACAAATGCTCAGCCACACTAAAGACCACCTTTAATATTTACTTTAATATACCTAATAATATTTAAGTGATGATTAAACCTGATTTTTTCATTGTTTTCTTTTGTCTGCTTGTTTTTATTGTTGAAGTTTAAAATATAACTATTATTAGATGAGTAGAAATGTTTAGTAGGCGCGTTAGATCTGAGGTGCAGTGACCATCCCACCCAATCAAACACCTGACTCATGGCCTTCACTCAGTAGCAAGCAGAGAATATTGATGAAAGCATGATCAGCACTCCCTCTGTCCTCACACACACACACACACACACACACACACACACACACACACACACACCAGAGACAAGCAGTAAGCAGCCTGGGAGGACACACAGAGTATTTTTAACTTCCTGTTTGCAGATTATTTAAAGTATTTTTAGCTGGTGTTACCCAAGCTCCCCTCCTCTTCCAACGCGTCCGTCACGGGGGTTCTTCTCCACACTAACACCTCTCCAAACAGTGGAGAGAACAGCTCTCTCCATCTCTCTGAACATCTACAACACTCATATAACCATTACTTACTCTATAAACCACCAGTGACGCTACAGCCGTCCTAATTTAGCACAATCCTAATTGTGCTAAAAGTATAATATTCTCGAATTGTTTGGTGATTTAACATTAATATTATACTGTTTAATGCAACTTTTTATTATTATTGATTGTGCTTTGGGGGGTGAACGCTGCACGATCACAGCACTGTGAAGTCATGCCTTTCTCTTCAGTTCAAAACTCAACAAAATCAGACGTTCAGAAATTTAGCTCCTCTCATTTCCTACAGGAGACACATTACATAATCCACCACACAGCCTCTCTCTGAAACCAGCACCACACACACTCACACACACGCTCGCTCTCTGTGTTGTCATGGTGACTGTGATGCAGACAGCCGGGAACAGCCTGGCTGTCATCTTGAATCTGTCAGAGAGAGAGAGAGAGAGGGGGGGGGGGGGGGCAGGGAAGCACAAGACAGAGCGAGAGACAGTAAATGAAAGATAGACAGAGAGAGAGAGAGAGCGAGAGAGAGAGTTGCAGTGCTGATAAGGATAAAAAACAGGATGCAAGGTTTCCCCCTGAGCAGAAGGTTATGTTAGCAGCTATCAGCGCAGTGCACAACACGCACACACACACACACACACACACACACACACACACACACACACACACACACACACACACACACACTTTTCCGAGAAAAACCTTCAGAAATCTGACCTAGTGTTTTCAGAGCATTCAGATTTCTTACAGCCCTTTCCTCGTTCTCTCTCGGTCTCTGTGTTATAAAGCTGAGAAACTCACAGGAGCCCAATTGGAGACCCATTGGAGGCCCACAGGCGCTCCACTGGAGCCTCACTGGAGCTTCACTGGAGCCCCACCAAAGACTCCCTTAAACCCCACAGGAGCCCCACAGAAATCTATATGAAGCCTCACAGGAGTCCCACTAGATCTCCACTGGAGCAACGTGTGTGTTATCAGTGTGTGACTGCGTCACATTAGGCTTCGCACTTTATCAGTCAATTACTCCAATCACACGCAGGAAAAGCCTGGAGTCTATGGCCATCTTTTATTCTCCTGCATCATTTTTTCAGTATCTAACGATAAGAAACACCCCCTACGTGACCATACCTCACTCCTGATTCAGAGAACCAGACTCACCTTACACAAGTAACCCGTCCTTTCACCAAGGACGATGCATCACCTAAAGATGAGGTGGGTTATCATCCGACATCCTGACCTCACTCTAGTCAATGAATGCAATCAAACCCTCATAGCAATGCTCCATAATCTAGAAGAAAGAATGTCCTAACAGTAAAGACAGTTACGCCAACAAAAGCAGGATAAACTCTTTAATAGCCTTGATTTCAGGGAAACCGCGAATGAGCAAGGGTCCCAATACTTTTGCCATATGGTGTACAGTCTGGACATGAAACACACAGTGATGCAGAGTGTAAACAAGCTCAGAGTGCAGGGCCAGTGGAACGTGCACAGTCAGGATTAGATTTATAGGCTAAGATTAAGCCTACAGTCCGAGCCTGAGTGTGGAAATGAGAATCCACACCCCCGAACCGGAGCTTAATCTGTGATTACGGCTCTAAGTGCACACCAGGGCATCACGGCAGCAGAGCTGAGGACACGTCAGAGGAAAGAGGGAGGAGTTTGCAAGTTGTGTGTGTGTGTGTGTGTGTGTGTTGCCTCCTGTGCGCTCTCCTTTTCTCTCTCTCTGGGAGCGTCTCTGCTGAAATATGGATGAGTGTGAATAGCAGAGTGCTCAGTTTCACTTTTCTCTTTTCTAGAAAGCACCACAGCTCCACAATCCAATTCAGCACAACCGTTCAGAACCTTCTTTCGCTCTCAGGAAGGAGAAGTTACGTTCACAGTTAAACAATGCAAACAGAGTCATAAGAATGAGTCGTTCTGGAAAAGTACACCTTCACTGACGATAGGGATCCAAACACCTCTGCAGATATTAAGCCGAGAATATGTCTATATTCATCTAAACTCATTGGTTTAGATCATATGTTGCTCTCGGACATCATTTCAAATGAAATATTTTCAGGAGACAAGCTGTGCGAGTAAAAAAGTATCTTCACCAAGCCATAGCAGGCATCACTTATAGGCTAGAAATGTACTTGCTGTTCACCCCTGCTTTGCCTAGAACCGTGGTTCTCAATCCTGGTCCTGCAGTACCACTGCCCTTTTTGTTTTAGAATTTTTCCTAACTCCAGAACAACTGATCCAACTAATGAACTAACTGATGAGCTGGTTCTTGCTGAGATGAACTGGGAGTGTTCGAGCAGGAAAACTGAAACAAGCAGGTCGGTGCAGGACCGGGATTGAGAACCGTGTTGTGAACGGTACTGTGCAATACTTGCCTATGTGCTATGTGTGTTACTGGAGGAATCCAGTAGAGGGCAGGGCAGTGAACACTGAGCAGGTTTCCACAACGGCTTTTTGCATTGTATAAATAACTATGCAGCACAAGCGGTATGTTGATGTTGCAGCGCGTTTGCACTGCCCCCTAGCGTTTTTGTGTGTACTGCACCTTGCGTATGCATCGAGTTAATGAGCGACAATGTGTACACGCCATGTACGATATGCACGGCAGTCATGCTGTGTATCAACAGCCTTGTTAACGGTTTCTAATCTTCAATGTTAAATTTATACACAGCGTCGTCAACATCGACACGCATTACAATCCGTGCTGCTAGGTGGCGCATGTCTGAAGCTACTGCAGACCTTGAAACTGCGGCTGGCCCTCCAGGTCTGAAGATGGACGATACTGGATTATTTCATCCAAACGTTTAGAAAAAAAAACTAAATGTTGGCACTAAAAAGTGAAATGTTTCTGTCCACTACAGCTGAGTAACAAAAATGATGACGTAGGACACCGAGATTAGGAGCAGAATGGACATCTTACATCTTTACAGCCATTTACGATTTTTATGGCTGAGATGTTCTGCATCTGAGACACCAGGCAGGATGAGCACTGGGCACCTAATGAGAGCTGAAATCTTCTGTGCCACCCCGACAACATTCACCACACATATGGGAGGCCAAACATACCAGACAGTTTTGGGAGAATGTAGAGCAGGGCCATTTTTCAGACAGACAGACAGAGAGAGAGAGAGAGAGATCCTGAACGTTGTTTGGAAGAGTGAGTAACACTTGTGTAGGTACCCCCTCAGCGTTAAAGTACAGCTTTCTGTAAGAAAGCTTTTCTCTTAAAGGTCATTTTCCCAATTAGGCGTGTCTCAGTTCTGCTGCGTGATCACGAGCTCTGCACTGGTTTCATGCTGGTCTTGAGTTGTTATGACTGGAATGGAACTGAGAAGTAAACAGTGTTGCACCTATGGGTCCCCTTGCTGAAGTGAGAGTTTAGCAGTGAAGGTAAGGCCACGAGAGGTCAGTCAGACCGCGCAAATCACGCGTAGATGTGTGGAAACTTGTGTGGACAAGGTACTTCCTGAAAAGCTGTGATGTGGAGCTGTACGTCATGAAGATGTACTCACGAGACGCAGAAGCAAACCTCACACAGAGAGGACAGAAAGCACCGCGCTCCAGAAATTCATCTCACCCAGGAGTGTGTAATCAGTGCGATTCCAAACATAGACTGACATCATACGTGACGTCTACGCAAAAAAGGGGTTGATACAGTACTGAGAAAGGGTTCTTTAATCATAACAATAGTGCAAACGTCTTTGGTGATATACAGATTAGGCCTGTTATGATCACTTTTAAACAATATTACAGCCATTTTAAGACCATTTTAAGCCATTGGTATAGAAATAATAACAGTATAATGATGCAATTACACTTTAAGATTGAATTACTGAAAATATTTCATTAGAAACTGTAATTAGAATATGACATTTATCAAAATTTACATAAATAAATAAATAAATAAATAAAACCAGGTCCGCATACTGGCTTATTATTGCCACATAATGTGCAATATTAAGGACCAAATCATTCCTTGTACGATATGGTTACATATTGTATGATAAGTCAATAACGTAATTAGCATGACAGGCCTCATATAGATCGCTTTATAGATCTAGATCAACCATATGTACATGCATGCACCTGCCAGACGGTTTCCTAAGGCTGCCAAGGCTTCCAAGGTCATTGTTGTGATAAATATTTAGTGAATAGTAAACTTAGGCATCTATAGTGACCTGATGACGAGACGATACTGACAAACACTGCTATTCACTTAACGTTTTGCATAAAATTAAATTAAATATGCAACAAATTACAAACTGACTTCTTTATCAACTGAATTTACAATCAGTGTGAGATCTATGTTAATTACAATCTTGTGACTGACTATATTAGCAAAGTGCTTTTACCCCCTGGATGTACATGGATGTACTAATGTTTATAAACAGGACACCAGTCTCTAATATTAGTGGATTAGTCTTCCTTCTCAGTTTCGAACATGTTCTTCTGAGCTGTTTTACAGCCAAAGAGCGGTGAGCGGTTGACCCAACGCTAAAAACAGTACCATGTATTTCCCCACATGGTAATGGCAGCAGACAATATCAGGAAATATCAGTACTAGAACCACAGCTCTGTAATCGTTTGTTACTGTCTGAGAAGGTGCAGTGCTGTTGCCGATCAGGAATTAATACCTGTAAATGGAAAACAGACCACTTTGGCCTTTGGCCACTTTACAAGAACACAGCAGTAAAAACAAAGGACTGGATCTGGTTCAAACAACTGATGCCCAATCCTTTAAAAGGGGTATGCAAAGGGGTGTGGTCCTGAAACGTTGAATTTACAGTTTACCTACTAAAACAGACCTACTAACAGGTGAACTGAATCACATGTGCTTAAACAGAAACAGCACAAAACTGTGCAGGAATCTGGCACCCCAAGAATGGAATTACCCAACTTTGCACTGGAATATGCCCGGAATTGCCCTGATCCAAAGGCCCAAAACTGTTTTGGAGCACATTTGTAGCCAATTTATTCATTCAAAACTGCAGAACAAGTTTCATAGAGCAACACAACCTGGATAATCAATATGTAAATATATATAAATATGACTGAATCAAACAGTCGCTTTAAAACGCACAGCAATATAACTATTGTACATATTGTACTGACCGTTTTCTAATTCTGGGACACCGTAGTGACCATAACTAAATGAAATGGCCTTTAGAGTTTGCTCCATTTCTGATGCAGCCTTAAGAGCAGCTGAAAAGAGGAAGAGCTCTAACAGGAAGGAAACTGATTAAGAAACAAATGTGTATGTAGGGAGCACGCATACAAATTCCTGCATGCTGCAGGCAGTCAGTCAGTCTCTCCGTCAGTCAGTCACTCAGTCAGGGTGTTGACTTCTACTGAACAGAGACACGGTCGTCAACAAACCACCAAAAACACACTCAGCCAAGCTGTTTAAAGCGCTGCAGACGTCTTTTCCCTGGGTGCAGTGCTTTTATGACACTCCGCTGATTGTTAGGACACGGTTTTACATCACTTATTCTGCACAGCTCTGGGCTTGTGTGTGAGCAAGCATGCTGCGTGTACAAGTGAATCAAGAGTCTGCGTATGTAAATCGGGGATTTGTGGTGGCGCTGTGGAGTTTGGAGCGAGGTTTACATCTTTAATCCAGCACAGGATTCCCACACTGGGATTGAGTAGGTGTCTGTATACACATATGAAACGGCGTGAGTCTGAGTGGCGTTAAAGCTGGACAATCATGTAAATGTGGACACATGATTAAAGTCTGTTTGGATCCAATTCTGGATCAGAATGATGACATAATGACTATATAATTACATTGGACTACACTCGTACAGGTGTAATCTCAAAAGGGGGACGTCTATGGCACCGCTCATGAAACCACTGTTTGAACTGAAGGATCTTCTGCACAGAAGAAGCATCTAACTCCATGGTTCACGTTCTTCTGGTGAGAAACCAGAATATTGAGCTGCACTTGAACATGTTTGCCTTTTGTCATGTTCTCCCATTTGACCCATTTCATTACTGGTATCACCTGGCTTTACCAGTCATGCTTAAGGGAATGCCCGACGCCAAGCCAAGAGCTGTTCCATTACTTTATTAGCGCAAATTAAGTTGACTATATGGTCCCTCAGAGGCGTGAGGGTCCACACAAGTGTCGTCTTCGGCAGTAGAACATGCACAGGAATCGATGCCACCTGCCATATTTTCCCTCTGAACCCTGAAGAAAAATGGCAAACAAAGATGCTTATAAGCCACAGCAGTAAACTATGTTAAAATGCTTAATATTGCAAAACCATAAACTCTCAGACAAAAGGTAGAGGGACGATACAGTCTGCATGTCGCTGTAGCCTCTAGGGTACTTTAGCTTTAATTAAAGTACAGAACTGAACCGTGCTCCTTTGCACTTGGGTTTGTTGTTCTATGAAGCAGGTGTAGATGTACTACATGCCCTGAGAAAGTGAACACAGTAAACCTCGATGGTGCATTACTGGTTGTACATGTTGTACTTTTGAGGGTACACATTGTTTGTACCTTGGGGAACAGTGCATCATTCACCGTAGAGAACTCCGTCCTTAATGAGCCTGCTGATACAACTTACTACTACACTACAATCCAGCTGGTGGCCAGTTAACAGGCTTTAGAGGCTTTACGACACACTTTGGAGCAGAGAGGGGGCTGTTCAGTGTGTCACCCTTTTCATGCTGAATTAAGAATCCAGAATCAGAAAATGAAAAAAAATATTCGTTTATGAATCTGATGCTGAAAAACAAATAACAGGCTGTTTTTCATTCTTTCAATTTTATCCTCAAGTCAAAAACAGGAAATGAATAAAATGGGTCAAGGCTGAACTTGGTTTTCATATTTTATTTGTTCGGTTTATGTGACCTGGCAGTTACTTTAAATTCGCTTCATTCTGCTTTGGTAGCCTCAAACTAAATCTTAGGAGTTTTGTGGCTTAAAGTTAAATATGAATCCAAGACTGAGGCTTGCAAAGCAGAAAGAGGCCAAACAAACATCCTAAATATCAATAGATCCTTTTTCTTTTGTAAATGTAAAATGACATCTATATGGGCACATCACATCTTTTATACAGGTTATTGTTTGCATACATCGTAATTTCAAGAGGGCTGCATGTCTGGATTGTTTGGTTTCCGGGAGGATGGTACAAGTACAGACCAGTGCCGGGCGATACGACCTCAAATCAATATCACGATTAATTGTGATTAATTGTGATTGTTACACCAGCTTCTGCTGCTAGCTGGTTTCAGATGGTCTAAGCTTGTCTTTGATGGTCAAGGAGGTCATCCAGGTAAACACACATGAGCTGCTGGGTAAGCTGTTTGACCAGATTAGCTGTTTGACCATCAGCACCAAACTGACCAAAAAGGTCTGGTGTTTCTGCATTACAGCGATTACTTGCATTCATGATTTGTCTCACAGTCCTATCCTGACTGCCTTGCAGATGAATCACAGGTAGGGGGAATGTAGAGTTAAGTCTGGAATAGACCTCCAGTGACCTTTAT
>CM067506.1:32155221-32173797 GCA_034509495.1 Acestrorhynchus altus
GAGAAGACCTGGCAGTGTCACTCTGGACACACTATGACACAGGACACAGCACCTCACCTGGGCTTTTGAGGCATTTGGGGTTGCTAACTGGACCCTAGAGGACTAGCGACAGGCCCTGATGTTTTGGGTTGATTGTAGACCCCAATTGTCAACATTATCACTGGTCCTCTTAAACAAAGATGAGATGTTTAAGTGGACCAGTGAACTATGCAATGACAATACACCCAGTGCCGTGTTGACAACTGGAGCAATGGCTTGACAGGGTCTGTGCTACAGACAAACCCTACAACCAACCCAAAACATCAGACCCGCTAGTCCTCTAAGGGCCAGTAGTGAATCAAAACAAAACACACCTAAAGGACTTGTGTTACCTCCTAGATCCCTGGGAGGTAGTTCCACCTTAAATGGTGCTGGTCTATGAGTGAAGTTGCTACATCATTTAAGGTGGCTTTTTTCTTCATGCACGTCGTGTTGACTTTTCATGTTCAGTATATATTAGCTATTGATGGGAGCCGTTCAAAGTTGCTGACCAATACACACTACCAGATTAAGCTCAGAGTTTGGGGCAAAATCAGACGTTTCATATGCATCGGCTGGTCTGAAGGGTGATCAAGAGTCCAAAACCCGTGGTCCATGCCCCTCACATGCTACTCCACTCTCACTCCAACAGTCCACACCGTCTGATGAAAGAATCTGCAGATTAGTCCCAACTGATACAGACTCAGCCAGACTGAAATTCATCATGTTAGTCACATCGCCCAACCCTAGTCCCAAGATCATCGCAGTCGCAGTCATGCAAAGAAATATCGCAATTTTTCAATATATTGGATCACACTCGGACAGTTTTCCCATTCAGAGACACCGTTAAAAAAAGTCGTCCAGTTCTGCGTCACATGAGACATAATCAAAATCAACTCTGACCTGTGTAACATCCCATTCCTTCTTTCTTACTGCATTCTTCCCTCCATCATTCCTTTAATCTCCCTGTCCTTCCAGTCTAGACGCCTCTTGAAGGTTAATGACAAGGACAGTCAATCCCAGCATCACAATATCTGCTGCACTCATTCACCGCACACACGTGCAAATCTCCACACACACACACACACACACACACACACACACACACACACACACACACACACACACACACACACACACACACACACACACACCTCAACAGAGGGGGTGTAAACACACACACAAACACATCATCCTAGTGGACATATTGGTCTACTAAAGTTATCAGCCAATATTGGACTCTTGCTGCAGATCAGCTTGGACGATATTAGTCCACTGTGTCCTTTATTGCCGCCTCCGTATCAGCTCTGTCATTTCTGTTTTGGCAGAGGTTGGCCGTGTCAGTATTACAACTGAATAAGGCTGAGTTTCCCAACAGCAGTGTCGCACAGAGTTCAGTGTATCATGGGAGAACGAGTGTCTAACACTTAGCTTGAGCTCTACCACATTTTTGTGGCAAACCAGTGATAGATTAGTCGTCTATGAGCCCAAATTACATTTTCAAAAGCCCTGCTAAAGGCTCGAGGGGTCAGAGAGGCCATTTTCCGACCAATTAACATGCAAGTGCTCGCGGGTGGTATTTTACACGTAAGTGCATAATACTCAAAGACTCTTTTTTTGGTCAATTGTTCCTTTTTTCACTCAAAAATATAATTGTGACTAGCTCTAGGGAGAGAACTCTTTAGCTGCTGCAGTGAACCAATTTCAATCTGAACCCCCATTATATGGCTGGTTATACCTCCTACCCAGCTTTCCTTTCGCTTTAAGATAGGGGACAGTGGATGGTCAACACCCCTGGAAACAACCTGCCCTGCACATTTCAGTAGATTTCCTGTTTAAATACACCCCCTGCAACTCTGAAAGTGCTTGTTCAATGAGCTGATTAGTTGAATCAGGTGTGTTGGGAGCAGAGAAAGCACTAAAATGTGCAGGACGGGGTGCCTCCAGGACCAGGGCTGAGAAACACTGGTCGAGTGAGGATTCTGATTGAGGGTTCGGTCTGTCAAGCCATTTGTCTTAGATCAGAGTAAATTATTCAGCTGGACTTTGATAAAGGGTTCTCTGAGTGATGCCGTTTGGCTTCATGAAGAACCAGTTCCCACAGATGTGTATAAGACCTTCCAAGTTTGGAGAACCTGCACATAACATAAGTTACAATGATGAAGGTACAAAATTGTTGAGGAGCATTTGGAGGTTATTCAGTTTGGAATTGTGGAGGAACCTCTTAAGGAACTTCAACAGACCTCAAGGACAATGGTTCCCTGAAGGTTCATTGAAGCCTTTTCCACCGAAAGAACTCTGGTTCTTGAACTGGTTGCATTCAGGCTAATAATAGGTGCTTTTCAGTGAACCAGCCCACGTTTTACACCGGTTTTTGTGGAGCCGAGGACACGTCAGTAAACGGAAGTGGAGCATATCGACTTACCTCCGAGCCTTTGTTCTGTTACAGACTTTTGTTTTTCTCCAAAAAGCAAACATGGATCAACTGTTGGTGATAAGAAGATGAGTGGTATGTCTTTGCTCCTGTACAATTAGAAACACCGCAGTGGTTCAAACTGAAAAACCTAATCTTGGTTTCCACTGCAAATGAATGTTCCATGTTTTGGAACCAATTTTTGTTGGTGGAAATGCGACAAACGGCTCAAAATTAGGTTCACGAAGCAGAATGGAGCCCATTGGAATATGCACACTGACAGAAAAGCACTAAGAGAGTGAAAGTATTTCACTGAAAGGGAACCTTGAACTGCATACAGAGTAGGGGTTGCTGCAGCATAAAGGGCGACACCACCAACTTCCCTAAGGCAGACAGATTCAATTCCCTAGTCGGGCAAAGTCACCACACTACACCACTAAGCGGCCTTGAGTAAGACTCTTAACTCTACATTACTCCTACATGTGCTCGAATTCAGCCAGGATCAGAGCGTCAGACAAAAGCTTATTGAAATTCATCACCGTCAGACAAAAACCTGTCAATTTCTGTAATTTTCTACTGAAAAAATAACTTTTTAGGTCATTTATAACTTTATTTATTTGGCAGTTGTGAAATATCAAACACCAAATTACTTATAAATACTTTATAATATATAAAATCATTTACTTTGACTGTCACTGAAATTTTGGAGATTCGGCGACAGCGAAAATGAGGTGAAAGGAAATGAGATCAATTTCATTTTTCCAAAAATTGTTTAATTGTATTCTAACATTTAATCCACCGCGTCCTCAGTGTGTAAAGAATACTAGGGCCCTGCTTAGGGACGCTGTGGAATGAAATGCAGCAACAGACAACACACAGGTGAGGTTAATGAGGAAAGGGAGGGGCATAACAATAACATAGGCCAATCACAGGTGCTGGTTGTAAAGTGTGGGCGTGGTATAACTCGATTTGAAAGAGGCGTAGGATTATGGCCAATAACAAATGTAAAAAGAAAATGGAAAAGCCAGTAACAACAGTTACAATCATTTCCAGGGACGTTTCGGTTTCAACTTTCATACGAGCCTGTTTAAGTAATAAGCAGAAAGCTGCCACAGGTACAGCAAGTACAGAAGCTTGGAAGAAGCAGAAGAAGGTAGAGCCTGAGGGGAAACCATGACATCAGCATAATACAAAGTCATTTTCTTCTAGGAAACCTTATACACTATTGAGAAATATACTAGATCTAATTTACCAGTTAATCTGCCAAATAATGTAGTGTGTTCTATCTTGTTCACAAAGCTCAGCCTGCACAGGGTTGTCCAGAGTTCAGCAGCAAAAATGACCAATTAATCATCCTTTCCTTCGCTTCCCGAGTAGTTTACTGAAGGAGATGCATATCTAAAGGTTTCAAAGAGGCACCAAACTGAGTCACTCCAAGGTCTCAGCAAGCTGAAAGCAGGGACTCTCCAAGGTGTGCTTTGCTGTTGAGCAGTTCAAAGGTTTCCTCAGTACTTCTGAACGCTGTCCTCCCAGAGCATAGTCACTGTGACAAGAATCAGAACTGATAGTGCATTTTAACATACGATGAACCTGTTCAACCACTGCAGGAAGAACCATCAGCTAGGAAATACGATTCTATACCGCAGTTTCGGTTCAGGAACGCTTCCCGTGTGTCTCAGCACACCTCTTGAAGTGGATCTGTGTCGGGTTTAAATGGGTCTTGGGGGGGTAAAGTGCCCGGGTGTAAACAAGGTCAAAGACAGGTCATTTGCGTGAAAGAAAGAAAAAAACTATTCTGACTCGGGCGACTGTGTCAGTTTGGGAGCACGAACTGTTGTGAGGTCATATTCAAAAGATGGTGGGAACAACCTAAAAAAAGACTGCATTTGGAGGAACTTTGGATTTGGGCCACCTTAGCTTCTGCGTGAATGTAGCCAAAGTCACCATCAGGATCAGGTTGTGTTTATGCATGTAGAGATGGTGGAGATGGATGGAGAGGTGGACAGTGTATCAAACCCAAAAGAGTGAACACGAATTAAACAGGAGCTCAAGCTTTTATAAACTTGACGAAACAAAACATTGGTGACACTGAAGCACCAACACTAGTACAATTAAGAAGAGTTACTTATAAATAATATAAATATATTATATATAATGTACAGTGTTTTATGTAATAAAGTGTTTCTATACATTAATTAATCTGTTTTTTAATTATATATTTTTATATTATTATTATTATTATTATTATTATACTTTTTTTTTTAAACACAGGGTCCATAATACATCATAATAGAATATTATTATTATTTAAAAAATGATTTGATTTTTTCAATTCATTAAAGCCAGCATCACTCAAAGTTACATAAAAAAACCTTTTTTTTTTAAATTGTTTTTATCAGCCTGAAATGAAAAATAAATGTTTGGGGTAAAAATCCTGATTCGTATTATTATAATTCATGCATGAAATGATTAAAATGCAGCTGAAATAACGATTATTAACAGCATTATTACTGCTGTTTTCGGCTGCTTATTAGAAAATACAGAGATACACAATTTGAGTTCACGTCCCCCTGTCCAGCGAGGAGATGCAGCAGTGTGACGGAGAGAAGGAGGACAGAAAGCCCAATAGAAGACAGAAGCAGGTAACAGCAGGTACAAGAGGAACATCTTGTACTCTGGATCCTTCTGTCCATCAGTAGCTACCTCCCAACAAATCCAGGCACAAAACAACCTCCGGAGATGTTCCATCAAAACCACACTCCTTTAATTTAATAAGAAACACTGCTATAGTTTTCACTGTTTGGCTGGGATTTCAATGAATTCGTGAACTGGAAATCTCCCCTGCAGGAGCATAGAGGCTTCGTGGAGGTGTCTAAACATAACAAAAACATCTGAAAAATGAACAAATCATTAGAATTAGAAAAAGGTGTCATGTCTGTAACTGCTTATAGGCTAGACTTACTACTATTATTAATACAGAAATATATTATTCAGTAACTACTTTAAATTATTCTGCAAACACTATGAGACTGATCTGAAAGTTATGAGCTTATGCGAGGGGAGAACTGCAGTGTGAACCCCCATGAGGACCCTTAGTGCCAGTTTAGGGATTAAACCTAGTCCTGGCCTGGAATCTGATGCTCTACACTGGGCATGGGTAGGGTAGGCAATCTGGCACTCCAGGACCAAGACTGCCTTTTCCGAAATGGTCCAAGAGAGCACTTAAAGGACCTCAAATCAATATCACAATTAAAGAATGATTATTGTTATATTATTACACGTTATGGACGGTTCCATTTACAAACTGAAGCTAAATTTATTATCTATTCAAGGAAAAACAGGAAAAGTTCAGAATGTCCGTTTCAGTACATTTCTGACTAACGTCCCACCCTTTGACAGCTGCCCCCGGAGCCAGCTAAACATCTTTTTCACTTCACCTGTCAGGGGTTTTAATGTTATGGCTGATTGGTGCATGTTTTTGGAAAGTAAGTGGATCATAACATGCTTTCCTAGTGACTCTTTCACACTGCTGAGAGAGACCTGGGTGATGGTATCAAACTCCTCCCTCGCATTCGTCATTGCTGAGGAAGTTACATGCAAAATGCCTCCGCCCAAGTCGAACAGTGAGGTTTGGAAGTGTGCAATAGAAATGTGAGGCTGTTGCTAAATCAGGCTGCCCGCTTGGTCCACTTTCTGTTTTCGTTTGGCTTTTCAAATGTGTGTTAATGGACGAAGGAGAGGAATATAGGGAGGATGGAAAATGACATAGCTTACTTAATAAACGCATACATGAATAAATAAGTGCACAAATAAAAAATTATTAAACATATACTTAATGAATAAATCATGAAACAGGACATACTTAAATATCATGAATCCATTTCTACATTTCCATGCATTCTCCCTTATTTGTGTTGTTTCTGTATTTCAACATTGGTTCATTTACATATTTCTGCTGTATGTTAATGAGGTGGGCGGTCCTATCCGCACTCTAAAGCAGGATCGGTCAGCTGGCGAGTCAGCAGTGTGTCCCAAAAGAAGATGAGCCTTGACATCTTGAAGACTGTCTAAAACACGTGTGTCAAGCTCCCCGTTCAGCTCAGCACTGAGCTTTTTATCAAACGAGCTCCGATCCTTTACCACTGCATTGGCCTTCAACGGCTGCGTTCTGGACCACTGATAACACACCAGCAACAAGCTGCTCATTCGTTTACATCAGCTCTGTGTCCTTTTGCAAATGATTTAAGATCGTTAGCGAATGACTTTGAGGGCCATGCACCAAACGACCACCTTCGGTTCGGTTCAGAAAGGGTAACGGATGCTTTAGTTGAGCTCAGTGCTGATCTGGACATTGTCCTAAGTGTTTCACAGTCTTCAGGATGTTCCTAACTTCACATTCCCTCAGAGACAGACAGAGACAGAGACGTCCATCGTACATTTTACCTCACAATATAACTGAGGCTGACCTCCTTTTGGAGCTGACCAATCCTGCTCTAGACTGAGGGTAGGACCTTTAGGATCATCAGATAATCTGAAGATAAAATTAGTTTGGTGTTTTCAATCAATGGGAGACAATCAGGTGTGAGTGGGGGTCTTGTAGAGTTCTAATGAGCACAGAAGAAGGGTTGATGATGCTCTTCAGGCTGGGGAATGTTATGAAACCATCTCTAAAGAGTTTGGTCTTTCCACATTCAGACAGACTGTGTACAAATGGAAGACCTTCTAGACCATCATTACCCTCCCCAGTAGTGGTCGACCAACAAAGAGAATGCCAAGAACAAGGTAGGTCATAGCTCTCAAGCTCACAAAGAAGCCTAAGGTCATTCCTAAGCAACTTAAGGCCTTTCTAACATTGGTTACCATCAGGAGAACGCTGAGCAACAAATGGTTTGCATGCCGGTGTTGCAAGCAGAAAGCTGCAGCTGTGCAAAATCACTGCTGGCCATCTGCAGTTTGCTAAAGCTCACACGGAGAAGCCAGAAGAGGACTGGGACAGTGTTTTGTGGACAGCCAAGACCACGATAGAACTAGCGTTTAGTATTATGTTTGGCGAAAGGAAAATGCTGCAAAAATGCTGTGAAACATGGTGGTGGTAGTGTCGTGGTTTGTAGGTAATAAACATATGTAGTATTTGATCATTGTCCTCAACAAATAAAAGACCAGGTGTAATATTTGTGTCTTGTTTATTTGTTTGTTTTGGTTCTCCTTGTCTAGTTTTACTTCTCATCTAATGAAATTTGAAGTCAAATTTATGCAAAAAATAGAGAACATTTAGCAAATATAGCAAATCTTCAAGCACCACTGTAGATGCCTACACACATTCCCTACACCACCTGATTCTCCAGCAGAGGGATGGCGTGACATGACTTCAGAAACACCACTGACCTACGACGAGCCTCAGAATGGGACATATCCACTGCTATGTTCTCTATGGTCTTAGGTCTGTTGTTAAGTGCAAGAAAGTAGGGCAGATTATCGGGTGGGCCTTTAGAAGAACCAATGCTCGCTTTAGTGAATGAGTGGCCTACACAAGGAAGTATGCAACCTCTCTTTTGTTCCCCTTTTTCTTTCTTTCATTCTTTTAGACCAAAAAAAGGAGATATGGGGGTTAAAAAGAAAGGGCGCATTCTTTGGGTTAGTGCCTCTAAGACTGGGCTTTGTGCAGTAGGGCACGTAGGGGTAGAGTCCTCTTCAGAGAGATACAGTAAGGGGATGAAAAGGGCTGGTTTAACTGATAGGACTTTTATTCAAACACAGCGTTTCTTACCATCAAGATTAATGGGATCAAAACTGTAAACACCTACAGCGTAGTACTGTGTGAAGTTCTGACCTGACACGCTGCTTTAACCCAAAACAGACCAAAACAACGGTGAACTAATGCAAATAAAGGTTGTTCAAAGGGTTCTTTAAGCAAGGCCATAAAAGAACCACTTTCGGGTCAATGAAGGTTTGTTAAAGATATGAGTGCAACCTTTTTTTTTTCTTCACACTCAACAAGGTTCTTTATGGAGTAAACTGTGGTTCCTCCATCGCATCACTCTTCAAAACCTACACTATATATCCAGATGTTAATGAACACTCCTGCCAATACAGGACACACAGAGTGCTTTATTAAGATGGTGTTAGATCATTCACACTTTGTGATGTCTTGATGTCTCCCAAATTTCTTGTTTTCATTTGTCCACCCGTTTGGATTGTTCCGTTTTCTTTTCTTTGTTTTTTTTTCTTCTTTTTCTTAAAGGAAAATGCATCATCAAATGTGTGTTATCACAGAAATAATGGGGGTGAAGTATTTTGCAGAACAATTCAATTTTCTCCAGTATTGTGCAGCCCTGCTCTGGCCTAATGCCTAAAAAAGAGTTCTTCCTGTGGAGCAGTGGAACTGAGTTCTCTGGAATGATGGTGCTCCATCCAATACTTTTGGCATGAGCTGGGGATGAGTTGGGGTGGTGATCATCCAACACCCTGACCTCAAAATGCAATCAAATCCTCACAGCAATGCGCCAAAATCAAGTGAAACGTGTTCTCTGGACACATTAACTCCAAAGCAGGAGAAACTCTTTTTGATTTCAAAAGCAACAATGAAGGAGTGAAATAATCAATTTTGTCCACAGGGTGCACTTCAGGTCAGAAAAGGAAGGATTTGAAAGATGGAAGTGAAAGAGTGAGGTGCTTATAGGCCCATCTCTCTCTTTTGCAGGATTTGGAGTGTTGGTTGCACTTCTTGACCAAATCTCAAACATCTTCCAAAGAGTTTTAGTTCAAATCATTAAGAAAGTGGAAAAGGAAGGGAGTTCAGAAACACAAAAGCCACAACCGACGCAGGAACATTAAAAAAAAAACGAGAGAAACTGCAAATCTTTCACTTTTCTTCTCCCACATTTGTGAAATAAACAAGTCCCAAGTTAAATAAATGGCTGTGGATTCAACGACTGCCACACACTAAACACCAACACACACACACACGCACCAAACCAAAACACACCGTACACAGCGGTGGCTGTGCTGTCGGAGGCTCTGACGTCACACTACTCGTGTGACGCTGCCAACTCACGAGTTAAATTTAGACCCTGGGCACCGGGCCCAGACACTGCAAAACAATGTGATACCATGAGTACTGCTTTAGTTGGAATGAGTGCACACACACACACACACACACACACACACACTCACTTCAGCCCTACACCAGCCCTCAACAATCGCTCGATAAGTGAACGTGCACTTAGAACTCCAACGGCACTTTGAGATCAGACACCTTCAAACACCTTCAAACAGGAAAGGCACTAAAACAGCAGAATCACAGCTGATCAACGAGCAGCTTGACAACGCCGTGGTGGTTAAAAGTGTGCACCAGAGGAAGAGTCTGAGGCTGAATCATTAGCTTAGCATTACTAATCTTAAGGGAAGAGGAAGGAAGAAATAAATCACATAGTTTTCGCTCGCAGAAGTCCGGCAACACTGCACCAACCAGCCTAGCGTTCTCCTGAACACTGGAAACATGTGTTCAACAATATATATATAATGTATTTTTCCACAATATGCAAATTCGGTGGCCTTCAGTCCTCTGCTGCTTCTACCCTCCACCAGCAGGACGTCTGCTTGTCTCGTGAACTCAACACTGATACATTAACACATTTACCACAAACCTGATGGTTACTTTTCAGTTAATAGCATATACAAGATAACTTCACAATAACCACACGTGTGCCGGGCTGACACAAAGTGTATCACTAGTAACTTCTATAACAGGAAACTATAACTGTTCTCTTCAATTATTTATCAAATACTAGATTTATCAGTCTACTCATGATTTAGCAGAGCTCAGCAACACTGAGATAACTAACTGATCAGCACAGTGATTTATCAGTCTACTCATGCTTTAGTAAAGATCAGTAAGACAGATACATAACTGATCACTGCTGTCATGCTTTAATTTCACATTTTTGATTTTTATTGTTTTATTATTTCTATTTTCCCCCATTCATAGAAAAGCAACGTACCAAAAAACGTAGCCCAAAGCTTCCCTGTCAGCCCATTTATGTTTGCTTATTCACAAGCAGTGAACATAACCATGCAACGATTTGTAAAATATTTGTTTCTATTATTTTATAATGTGACTGTCATTTAATGATCAGAGAGTCTGGTAAAGAGAATTTGCCAAAACCTGCACCCCTAGACACATCCAAACCTTAGAACCATTTCCAGGACTTTGACAATAATCAGTGTTTTGACTTCTGAGATCTACGTCATGTTTGTCATATCAAACACCCTCAACTGGAGGCATATTATTCAGTTATTAATCCCAAGACATATTCAGTTACTAACTACATCATAAACCATAAATGTGTGGTAACCGTGACGCACACTCATACACGGTCATGCAGTGTACTCATCAACACTTCACTTATGCTCACTGAATCACCAGCATCTACTGGTGTTGGACAGAATAACACCACATGGTAAATATGACGATAAATAATAATTACAAAGGCTGTCTGTTATGTGACAGTGAGGCCAAATAGGGCAAGAGGTCAAGCAAAGTAGGTGCTGGTCACAGAGACTGTATGATTACTTAACATGACAGGGGAACCAGTCTCGTAAAACATGGCAACATCCTCAGACAAACCGCACAGGCGGAATGGTGATGGATACACCAGCAGCTCATCATCAGGGATAGCTGGGTCAAAAGAAACAACAAAAATATGGCCTGATGAGTGACGACATAACTGAATCAGCACCTCCATGTTCCAGCTTCAGCAAAAATCCATACATAAGGAACTCCACAAAGCTCGAATTGAATTCATAGCAGGGCTGCCATCCAAGGCCAAGACACACAGTCCGCTGTGCAAGGCCAAAAACATGGATCCTTGAACACAAGTCATGTTTAAAGAGATACCCAGGCCTAAAACGAGCATTTCATTTATTATATTTGTGTTATATAATATGCTGTAGCAGTGTTGCGTCCCTCAGCACAAACAGATTGATAGAATTCATGATTTTCTGTCCTTCTTGAGTCATATTTTTCAGTCAATATTCACACTACAATACCCAGCATGCATTATGCATATACTGTACATCACACAACTACTGGGAATCATGCCCACTGTGATGCAGAGGCTAATACTGACACAATATTGTGCTGCCTAGCAGTGGAATTGACAAATGTATTGGGACACCTGCACATTTAGAGTTTATCCTGCTTTAGTTGGAGTAACTGTCTCTATTGTCCAAGTCACAAACAACATGGACATACAGTCTACATCACAGGAAGGTACAGTATAGTGTCCACCTGGAAAGTCTTGCTCTTAACACTACTACACGCCTAGTGCTGCACTGTGTGATGAAGTAGGTATGTTTACAACAGGTGTATCAAGGGTTGCCGTTTTCATTTAGGAACACCAGAACACCATGCTACTCCTCACATCTACCCATGGAGAGCACACAGTATCTGCTGTAAGGTGTCAAACACGATGTTGGATCCATAACTGCTTGGGCAACATTGTTGTGGGTGTTGTTAGGACTACTGATGTCTCCACACGGTTGTGTAACAAGCAAGGCACATAACGTCATTTTCAGTACCAGTGCACTCAAGTGTAAATACTGTTCCCTCATGATTTTTCCATATTCAAAGGTGATAACACTCCCCAATGCACTCCTTTTTCAAGAGTGGTTTGATGTACACCAGCATGAAGTCAAGTGCCTACCATAGCCTCCCCAGTCACAAGAGCTCAACATCATTAAACCTTTATGGCAAGTTCTTGAACAGAGAGTGTGGAGCAGCTTTCCAATTCCTTCATCCCTCAAAGAACTGAAGACTTTTGTTGTTGAAGAATGGCCCAATATCCCATTACACCCAGTCCAAGACTTGTATGACAGCATTCAAAGAAGGATTAAAGCTCTTCTGAAGGCCTGAGAGTGGCCTAAACTTTATGAAGTGCTTGGGATGAATGCAATCCAGGCATTTCTCATTTTTTGTCCACATAAACAGAACCAGGTCTGCAAATTGTGTAGATCAGAGGATGGCAAAGGCTGGCTGTCAGTCCTCAGCAAAGCCACAGGGAATAGGATTTTAACCTTTAACACTTGGCCAATATTTTAGGGTGTTTTTGTAGTTTGACATACTTTTAATCACCAACAAATTGAAATGTATTTATAGGAGACAGTCACACACAAATAACCTAATATGGTTATTTTCTGGAGGTCATAAGCTACTGAACCGTGTCTTCATTTGAGATGTAAAATTTAGATATTTGTATGAATTTGACCACATTTTGATCAAAAATGTACTTGCGCCATTTCTTTTCCTACAAAACACTAAAAAACACGTTTTATCTTAGAAGTAATATTGAAAATTGATCGTCCAGTGTGCTTTTCAGCTAAAAATGCTGTAACATTGATGTTATATGTAATTATTGTCTTTAAATGTAAGAGTTAAAATACTCTGAATACTCTCTCTCTCTGAAAACAAAAACAAGTGAACATTAGAAAAAGCCTATGAGGAACTGGGGTGCCAAGGGTCTGCTTAGGACAAATAACATTACCAGTCTCTGAAGGCCCCCTGGGGAGGTTCACAGAGGTTCAGGAAAGAGCTGGGATCATTGGCTATATGCTCCAAGGAAACGGGACCATGGGCATTATATGAATCAGACAGACATTTCTCTATTTCTCCAACATCTACATACATCAGACAACTGACTATTCCAATGGCATAGCGCCGTTGTCAAGATTAGGATTCACAACTCGAGACTTTACACAAACGAGACCCTTCATTATTTCTTCACCAGTATAACACGATGCTCTACATGAGGACAAGAAGACTGCTTTACCAGATTCCGTGATTTGTCTTCAATTAGAGCATTGCTTCTCTAAGGTTTTGCACATGAAGCTGCAGCTCAGGACCCTGAAACCGACTTGATACAGCCACCTAGCTGCCGTACTGAGGCTTTAGAGTGAAAAAAGCCCACGGAAGGGGGGCTGCTGTCTCTTTAAGCCGCAATCCCCTCAATTTGAAGCATTTGTTGGCCACCAGTTAATGGCCGGGCTCGGCGTAATGTCCACACTGCTCAGAGGGAGGTCCTCCTCCTCCTCCTCCTCCTGTTAGCATCACCACCGTCCGTCGCCTTCAGACTTCAGAGAGCCTGAGAGAAATCACTTAACGTTTTCACAGCGACCACCCACCAACACAAAGACGAGTTTTACACACAGAGAGAAGAGGAGGTCGACAGAGGAAACACAAAATAGACTGTTTCAGTCAGCTGGAGGAAGGACGAGCAGCAGCTTTTTTCACGCCAGGATTGTTTATATTCACCTTTGTTACTACGAGCAACTGATTATTAACAGTATTATTATTTTTTAGATTTATTATTATCGTCACCATTTACATTTATGCTGACAGTGATTTAGAAGTGAATATATTGAAGCAAATTTAATTAAAATGTATTTTATATTATATATATTTTATATTTTAACATGAACAGCTACATAAACAACAACACTGGACTGGGACTGTCCTCAGGAAGCACAATTATACCACTGAGAGACAAAAATATGATTATAATTATCAGATACTCAGTCTTAATGAGTTACTATACCATTACTATACGTTATGAGTCGTGGTCATAAAGTACAAGGTTATGATTATGAGATATTAAGTCCTAACTATGAGACACTGAGCTTTAATGATGAGAGTCCTAATACTGAGACACTGCCATAACTATGAGACAGAAGGTCCTGAGGGTCAGAGAGTGAGACAGTAGGTGTAAACTGTCTCTATTAGTATTTTATTGTGGTGGGTCTCAGTTTAGGACTCTTGTCCTCTCTATCTCTGTTATAATGAACTACAGCTCGCTGTCTCCATTTAGGACTCGTGTATGAACTTCCTGACGATTATATCGACTTTAAAAAGCCTCCAAAGAGCCGATTTAACCAACAGCCACTTAAAGGAGGAAATCCCGGTCCGGACCGCGAGGACTCCGGTCCCGGGCTTCGCTCCGGCCGGCCGCGCGGCTCCGCTGCGGCTCCCAAACACACTGAGGCGGCCGGACGGGCGGGCCGAAAGCCCGGGGAGGATTCAGCCCCGGACCGGGACTCGGTGCCTGTGCTGAGAGTGAAGCGGCGGAAAGTGTGAGACGAGCCGCGCGGTCTGGACTCACCGCGATCAGCGTGCTGCTCCGCTGCTCGGCGGCGGCGTCCTGCTCCTGCTGCTTGCCCTGCTTGCTGCCGCCGCTCGCCGCCTTCTTCGCCCTCTGCTCCAGGCTGCGCTGGTAGAGCGCCGCGGTCTCCCGGCGCTCCAGCTCCAGCTGCTCGGCGTGGGCTTGCTGGTAGCGGGTCTCGCAGGTGACGTGGTGCCGCCGGCAGCCCTCGATCCTCTGCCGGAGCCGCTCCACCACGGTGCTGTGTTTGGGGACGCCGCCGCCGCTGTTCCCGGCGCTGCTCGCTGCTCCGCCGCCGCCACCGCTGCCGCTCGCGCCCAGAGCCGCGTTGAGGTTGACGGCGCTGTTAATGCACAGGCTGCCGCCGCCGTTCGCGGCCGCAGGGGCGGCGAAATCCCCCATCATCTGTGCGCTCAGGGGACAACTTTCGCAGCCGCCTCCTGCTCCGTCCAGCGGGCTGCTCGCTCCCTCTCTCCCCTCTCTCCCCTCTCCAGACGCGGCTCAGCTCGGCCGGGGATCGGGGGGAGAGAGCCGCTCGCTCATACAGCCGCGGGGCTCCGCGCGCGCAGTGCCCACCGTCCACTACTCGGCCCAGCACGGACAGGAGCAGGGGTCAGTCCACCGTCTCACCGCCCCCCACACCTCCGACCCAAACCCCTCCAACCCTCCCACCCCACCCCCCCGCTCTCGCGCGCCGGAAGGCTACACTCTCACCCCTAACGCGCGAGACATCCGGAGGTTACAGCCGACCGCTGTCTTCATCGCCGCCGCCGCTCGCCCGCCTGCCCGCCGCCGCTCGCCCGCCTGCCCGCTCTCTGTCGATCGAGGCGCCACAGAAAAGTTTGTCCGTCCGTAGCGAACGCGCTCCACAGGAGTTTCGTGCACTTGCATGTCACTCGTTGTTCACTTTTCTCTGCTGCACTCGTGAAAAGGCCGGAAAGAAGCGGTGCACTTTTCTCACGGCGCCAAAACAAAGCGAGAAAAGTCCGATCACAGTCCGGCGCTCCCCTCCTCCATGGCAGCGGAGTGAGATCAGGACAACAAGCCCAGAGCGCTCCGCTTCCTTTCCCACCCGTTTTCACGCGCGCCCCGCCCACCCCACACGCGATTGGCCGCCGGTCCGCACTAGCGGACGGCCAGCCGGTCAGGAGGAGCCTTATCCGTCCGGCCAATCAGAGCGAAGGAGGCGGGACGCTACCGCCCAATCCGAGGAGCGCTTTCGGAAAACGGGCGGGAAAACAAATGATAACAGCAGCGGAGCGGAAAGCAAGTGAAAACGTGGAGCGGATCAGAGTTCAGCGGGTCAGGACTGCTGCTCTGCTTCAGAGGAGACAGAGCTTCCACTCCTCTTCACACTGAGTTATGACGGAGGTGGTTACGTCGTGTTAAATAGTCTCACCAGCGCTCTGTTTGGTGACCTTTTTAATGGGACACTTTGGGAGATTCACCACAGATTCACACAGCATTCTCTCTCCAAACTGAGATCTGCCCCCAGATCTCCCTCACCCCAGATCTCCCCCACCCCAGATCTCCCTCATCCCAGCTCTCCCTCACCCCAGATCTCCCCCACCCCAAATCTCCCCCACCCCAAATCTCCCTCACCCCAAATCTCCCTCACCCCATGTCTCCTTCACCCCATGTCTCCTTCACCCCATATCTCCCCCACCCCAGATCTCCCTCACCCCAGATCTCCCCCACCCCAGATCTCCCTCACCCCAGATCTCCCTCACCCCAGATCTCCCTCCAGATGTACTCACCTCTGCCCATGTCTGCACATTTCATAAAGAAGAAGAAAAGAAGGAAAGAAAACATAGATCCCTCACCCTAGGTCTCTCCCCAAATTCCTATTCACATACTTATGTCTGCTCATGTGTAAAATTTGCATGAGCAAAAAAAATGAGCAAGAAAGATCAATTAATCATGATGATGATGATGATGATTATTATTAGTATTATTATTAGTAGTAGTAGTAGTAGTAGTATACAACTAATAAGTAGATAAATACATACTATAAATAAATAATATATAATAATAAATAAATACATTCTTTAACTATACTATGTGCCTTGTCCCCAGAGCATTTTATGACTGGCTGTGTGCATACAAGTCACGTGCGTCTCCATTAAAACAATACCAAGGAAAAAGTTGACCAATCTCTGTCACTCCAAAGAATGCAGTGGTTCCCACCCCAAGACTAAATCCACCAACTTTCAGTATCTACATATTTCAGTGCTTTAGATCATTACAATGACATAGTTCAGAGCAGTTTGATGTAAATTAGTGCACTAATTCAGACTTCTTTACAGCAGTGGGACCTAAGAATCTCAGTGTCTAAAATAATATTAATTTTATCACAAATACAGTGACTTTTTATTACCTGTGGTGACAATGTTTTTGAACCTTCAGAATTTCTAAGATTCTAAGATAGTAAACACACAGATAAGAAGATGGATGTTATTCAGAGAGGTTTGATGTTAAAATAGAGAAAAGGATAATAGAGAAACACACCCGTTCAGAGTCTTTACAGTGGTGGGGACAGGAAGCAGTGTCATCATCGCAAATATGACCACTTTATTAACTGTGAAAACCACCACTAAACCTACTTGTGTTCACCTACCACCAACAGTGATAAATCGATAGAGATTGGAACGAATAACATGGTCTTCTTACAGTGGCCCAGTGCAGGGGAGGGATATAATAAATGTTTGTAAAGACCCCATTAAATGAATGCATTAATTTGCCCCAATTGCTGACACAGATGTGCAAATGCACTCATACAGCTTGCATAGTCCCTGTACAGTAAAATAGGACTTTTTGGAGTAGAGAAACATATTGGCACCATGCCTAACACCACGTATAGGTTATGGGGATATTGGAACACTGAGCTGTTGAGCAGTGGAACTGTGCCCTCTGATACGATGGCACTCCATCCCATACTTTTAGGATGAATTGGGGAGTTGGGGATGAGGTGGAGTGGTGATCCTCCAATATTCTGACCTCACTAATGCTCTTGTCACTGAACACAATCAAATCCTCACAGCAATGTTCCAAAAACTTGTAGAAAATCTTCCATGGACAGTAGAGACAGTTATTCCAACAAAAGCGGGATACACTCTTTCTAGTACCCTTGATTTCAGAAAAATGAACGTGTCCCAATACATTTGTCCTGTGTGTAAGGTAGCAAGTGGACAGTAGCACGCAGGAAAAATGGGCAAACATAAGAATCTGAGTCACTTTCACAAGAACCAAACTGGGAAGTCTAGATGACAGGGTCAGAGCAAAACATCAGGCAGGTCTTGTGGTGGTGTTCACAATCTTGCTGTGGTTAGTTTCTACCAGACTTGTTGGACGGTTATGGGCACCCGAAGCTCATTGATGCTCACTGATGCCCCACCTCACAACTCACAGGACTCAATGGATCATCTTGGTGGCAGATACCACAGGACACCTTCAAAGGTCTTGCGGAGTCCCGATGGAAGTTGTTGCAGCTTAACAGAGAGAAGCTACACAATATGAAGCAGGTGGTTTTATTGTTATGACTTACATTATGCAGTTGGAAACATTTAGTGTAATAACCTTTACTGAAGTATCTCAGTGAAGAATTAACTGCTTCAGACGTCTGGTCGTTAAGCTTCTCTAAAATGGAACATTTCACACCAAACCACCCTGAATGACTTTGTTTACATTTTAATGCTTAAATTATGCAGAAAGTTTGAAAGAGAGCCAGAATTCCACTAGTGTGCTCGAGGAACAGCGACAAGGAAGGGTATTTATTGAATTTAGTTCATGCTCTTCAGTGAAGGACATTAAACAAATTACCGATCTCGGGCAGTCTCCTCACTGAACGAAGTCAGGCAGATTTCAGATGTCCTGCCCTCATCTGACATGTTTAATTGCTGCTTCCACTGGGTTTGACTGTCTGCTTGTTAGGGAACCTTGTCTAGGGAACACAGCCCCTAAGTGTTCAGAGGACTGAAAATGGGTGCATACGGT